>OAMR01000684.1:469517-500745 GCA_900205405.1 Echinochloa crus-galli
GGGCGAAGGCATTAGCACCGGGTCGTGGCAAGCCCCGGTGCTAATGCTTCCCCTTTAGCACCGGTTGCAGCCATCAACCGGTGCTAATGTGCCCGAGGCCATTTAGCACCGGTTGCTGGCTGCACCCGGTGCTAAAGGGGAAGCATTAGCACCGGGGCTTGCCACGACCCGGTGCTAATGCCTTCGCCCAGGCGCATCCCAGCTCCGCCCCCGCTCCTAGCCGTTGGACCCGGTGCTGAAGCCCCTTCAGCACCGGGTCCAAAAAGGGCCGAGGCGGAGGGGGCAGGCGGATATAAAGTATTCTGGTAGTGAGGTCAGAAAGAAACACAAGAACGTCGTGCTCGCTCGATCTACTCGACGTCCTTTTTCCGAAGCACACCGCTCCTCATAATTCCTCATGTACCCAGCAGAGAAGCAGGGTCACAGGCTGTACCATGGATCAAGTAAGTCCTGCATGTACGTGATAACGGTGGCCGGCCGGGCCCGTGGTCACAGGACAAGAGGAGAAGGCACGACGAGGCCGGTCGAGGCGGCTCAAACCTCACCTCCAACTCAGCCGTTGGCACTTTTGCAGCTTTCCCGGCCGGTGGTGGTGTCACCACGGTGCGGTAGGGTACCACCACCACATCAACACTCCCAAACCCCCCAGTGCGCCACACGTCATCAGCCGAGAACCAAACGAAACCACGAAATCCTGGCCACTTTCCCACAAAACGCCCGTGCCGAGCCAAGCCGAGCACGAGCACGAGAGGCCCCCACCCCCTAATTAACCCACAAACCAACCGCCCGCCTCGGCGTTGTCCCGCGGAAACGTACACCTGCACCACCACCTCGGCAGCGTACGTGCACATGCACCGGCCGGCGCCACCGCGCTACGCTAGAGGCCTAGAGCTCTAGGCGCGCATCGTCTCGATCTCGGCATGGGGGCGGCGGCGTCGATGCGGGCAGCCGTGAGGCGGCTCAGCTTCGGCGCAGCGGAGGAGAGGCGGGAGGCCGCGGGGGAGGTCGCGGCGCTGGCGCGGTCGGACGAGCGGAGGAAGCGGCTCCTGCCTGAGCTCGGCGTCGTGCCGCCGCTCATGGCCATGGTGGCCGATGCGCGGGGCGGCACGGCCGCGCGGCTCGCCGCGGCTGGGGCGCTGCTGGAGCTCGCCAGAGGGACGCACAGGTCAGTTGGTTTTGATCTTGGGGTGTTGCGTGCATGTTGTTCTTCGATTCTGCTCATGCTCGTGTTCGTGTGTGATGCCAGCCAAATTCGCATGTCTCTAAGTCACTTATATTGCGGTCGATTTTCTGATCAAAGAGACCAGAACCAAACTGTCAAAACATGTTTCTAGATACGCTCTCGGATTTTCAGAGCGCAGGATTTCTTGGAAGCGAAAAACACAACCGATACTCGATGCCACAGTATGGCTTCGCATGAGTTTTGAAATTTGAGTGAATTCAGCCTGGAGGGGCCATTTGTGCACAATTCTTTCCGAGTTGTCGTTTCTGTTCTGGAGTGTCAAATTTTTTGGTTGGGATCGAGATCCAGCTATAGGTCAAATTTTCGATTGGAGTAGTTGGTGTCTCAAGTTCTGAAGTGCTGAGTACAAGTTGTGTCTATCAAGCTGTGTAGTCACTCCGAAACTCCGGGCCATTACATTTGCACACTGTACCTCGATGCTGACAGGCACAGGCGCACAGCTTTATATATCAAAGGATTGAAAACTGAAACTGGTTAGGCTTGACAAACATGTCCCTCGCACGACCTTGCTCTGACAAATCCTCTCAAATTATTCTAAGTTTTGAGCAACATTTGTTGAAGTCCTTCAAAAGGACTATGCACACCCACTGTATGTTCCTGCTTTCCACAACCATTAGGTGCGCACGGGCCAACTTTCTGCTAATCATCTCACGCCATTCTGCTCTGACAAAATTATCGACCGGTGTCCAAAATGTCAGCGCTTTACCGACTCAAACTTTTCAGCTTTGTTCGGGGTATTAGGCAGCTTAAGTCGTACAATAATCTTGAGCAGGTGCATCGCCGGAACGTTGCCGCTATTTGACTTTGGATGCTACCGAACTTCTATTATCATGGTATCATCGTCCCTTTCATGTTTTCTGCAGAGAAACCTTGCCTGAATGCACCTAACCATGTGTTCCATTTTGCTTGTTCAGCCACGTAGACGAGAACTATTAGGAAGTCATTTGTACTTTTTTTGTTTTACCCATTGCATATTTGGTATTTGGATATGGTTATGGGTCTCATATAGTGACAAGCATATATATATACATGGTGCACCAAGAAAAGATAGGCATCGATCACGTGTTGAGAACTTGGACGTGGCCAATTTTTACAAGTTTTGATGTGGACTTGCACTCGTTGGGCCGTGTTTCTTTCATCCCATGGAAAAAATTTCCAAAAGGAATCTTGCATGCATGGAGTATTAAATAAAGTCTATTTACAAAACCCATTTAAGAATGAGTGTAACTTTACCTGACGAATCTAATGAGCCTAATTAATTCATGTTTTGCTACAGTGATGCTACAGTAACCATTCTCTAATCATGCGGTCAAAGGCCTCATTAGATAGGTCTCGCGAAATAGTTTAATGTTATAAAATTGGTTTTGTAAACTGACTTTATTTAATACCCTTAATTATTGGTCAAAAGAACAGAAAAAAGTTTTTTCCAATTCAAAGAAACACGGCCGAGTTGCCTCTACAACATGCTGTTGGATTTGGATCGGTCACCAGTGACGACAATGGAATGAAACTGATAGCCACATCGGTGATTTCTCTATAGGCCATGAGTCCGTGATACATTGGAATGAAACTGATAGCCACGTACACCCGTGAAGAGCGGATGTGTAACCCAATAGGCCATGAGTCCGTGATACATTATTGGTGATTTGCGCATGCTCCATTAAGCAACAAAGCTCGCTCCAAGAAGCATGTCTAATTGGCTGGAGTTTTGTATCCTTTAGCTGCTTGATCGCATCAACAGTCACGAGTTCAGATTTCAGAATGAATAGATCCAAACATTACAGCATTTTTTCCCTGGAGCGCATGTAAATTGTAGTATCCTGGAAGTACTGCAACTTTCGGTGATTGAAAACTGGCAAAACCTTTATTTGAATCCCGTTCCCCAGTATATTTCGCCAATTTCAGCGCATCTGTATCCATTTTGGTTATCTACTGAAACTGAAATGCTGATGGGTGCTGTTTTTTTTGTTTCAGAAATAAAGTTCACATTGTCAACTCCGGCCTTCTCAAGAAGCTGCCGCAGCTCATGGACGACAAGGACTTGTCAAGAAGCCAGCAGCTCGCGCTGCTCCTCCTCTCCATCTCGTCGTTGGCCAACACCGACTTCCCCCTCTCCGCCTCCGATCTCCTCCCGTTCCTCGTCGCCACCCTCAGCGCCGCCGACGTGCCGGCCGACACGAAGCTGTCGTGCCTGGCCGCCCTCCGCAACCTCTCGACCAAGCTCGAGCACGTCCGTGACGTGGTATCCAGCGGCGCGGTGGACGCGCTCCTGCCGCTCGTCCTGGACAGGAAAACCTCCGAGGCGGCGCTGTCCATGCTCGGGGAGCTGGCGGCGACGGGCGCGGCGGCGAAGAAGGCCATGGAGGAGGACGAGGTGGCGCCGAGGGCGCTCCTGGAGGCCATGACGTGGCACGGGAGCCCGCGGTGCCAGGAGCACGCGACGTACCTGGTCATGGTGCTGGCGCACGGCAGCCGGGCGCTGCGGCGGAGGATGCGCCAGCTCGGCGTCGTGCAGGCGCTCCTGGAGGTCTCGCTGCTCGGGAGCCCGCTGGCGCAGAGGAGGGCGGCCAAGGTCCTGCAGTGTTTCAAGGAGGAAGGGCAGAGCAGGATCAGGGCGCATTCGGGGCCGCGCATGGAGGGCGCGTCGTGCCACGGCAACGACGTCGGCGACGGCCAAGACGCGAGGGGTTGCCGGGACACCGTGGGCAAGATAGTGAAGCAGAGCCTTGATAGGAACATGAAGTCTATACTGAGGAGGGCCACGGCGTCCGTGGACCTGACAAATGTTAAGCTGCTCGTTACGAGCTCTAGCTCCAAGAGCTTGCCTTGTTGAACTCGATTCACAGAGTGTTCGGTTTTCCTCTCGTTTTGGGCAATCTTTTAGCGAAATCATCAAATCCAGGAAGAAATTGAGCAGAATACATTTTGATATAACAAAGCCAACTTCACAAATTCACTAGGACGATCCGACCAGGACAGAGGGGCTCGCATCGATGCCATGGAGGGGAAGGGCCCGGCCTAACTCCAGCCAGCGGCGACGGCAGCTGCAACTTGTGGTGGCAGAGTAGCTGGTGCTTGCCTACGCTCCAGCGACGAGCCGACGATAGCCAACGAGGGCGTGACACAGTGGGCCACTGGGCCGCGCGCTTGGCACGGCATGGCGCTGTCGAGGCGCTCGGTGTCCGCCTGCAGGTCGCTGTTGGCTGCATGCATGCATCTAGTTCGCCATGGAGGTTAGCCCATGATCAACGCACTCCCTAAACCTAAACACTCTGTGCTTGTCTTGACAGGTGCCTGCGGCTTGCTTTGGTCCGTCCTCTGCTCGGCCGCCAGCCCGCCACGATGGAGCTACGCCTGCTAACCTTTCCTCCACACACCTACGTAGTACGTAAGAGGCCTTGACCATGGCCACAAGGCCCGTAACCAAACTTGCTTCTGCCATAGCCGCTGTCCTTGGTCCTGGTCCTTATGGTACCTTCTGCCTTCGATTCACGAACGCGTCAGCCCTGCACGATACTCCCAAATTTCACCAGAAGGTAGGAGGCCCATGTGCCAACGATGAGTGCCTTCTTTATTTCATTCTCATCCTCCGAAGAGTTACTTAGGATGAGAGAAAGGAATTGCCGGTTTTACATCAACAATCCGAAATAGGTTACAAACCTTGATGTAAATGCAGTTTACCATATCAGATACAAATGATAAGAGACATCTGATCATATTATTCACTAGATAAATGATCCTACTTCCGGTAAAACACGGTAAAAAAGACCAGCCCTATTGCTACTATATAGCCTACACCCATTTGCGCTGCAATATCCATCAGCTCCGTAGCGGTCGATGACAGCGCGCTCATTAAGATGGATATGGCGAGGATGAAGAGCAAGATGGTCCGTGCCCGAGCAAGGCATTCTCAATCTCCTTCTTCTTGTCCTTGCGATAGTTCACCTGCACAATACCCGCGATCGCAGCGATTGTTGCCCCTTGCGCTGTCATGCTAAGGGTGCGAAGGAGGTTACCTTTAGCGGCCGCGAAGCTGGCAGTGGACCACGTGAAGAAATTTGCAAACGCGTTGATCATTATCCCGGCGACGGTTTCTGCTGAAGATGCGCGCACCTCCGCCGCCACGGCCGCGCCGACGGTGGCACTCTTGGCTCCCACCACAACGAGTTGGTAGCTCGCAGCAACGTTTGCTGCCGTAACCTGCGCAGCACACGACACGGTCATGGCGTTTCCGGCCATGACCTTCGCAGTGGCTGCCGTCAGCGCCTCCATGTCGCCGGCGGCTATCGCAGCTTTCAACCCATGCGTCGGCCTCCATAGTGTAACAAGCCCAGTATGCAGATGAGGCGTCGTCGGCTGCTTTGTTTGCGTCCGCAGACGCGGCCGCGGCCACGGCCGACGCATCTTGCTCGACCATGCTGCAAAGCAAAACCACGAACTGAAGGAATTGCATGCTAACAAGAAGAACGAAAGCATGAAAATTGGGGGTCGTGGGGTTCAGCTCACCAGTTGCAATGCAAGCACCGGTTTCTAAGGTTTAGGGTCTGGTTATCCGGTTTTATACTTTCGGGAGTGAAGTGTTTCAGGCTTAATAGTCGGGGGTTATGTAGACTTCTTCTAAATATATAGTAATTAATAATGTATGTAGTAAATCAACAAAAAAATAGATGCAAACAAATTGAAGACATGCGAAGACATGCATAGTAGGAAAACTTCGTTTATTACATATATTACACACCACAACATTAACTAAAGAGTTAAATACACCACGGGCCCTTAAATTTGTCACGAGGTACCACTTAGGTCCACGAACTCGCAAAATGAGTTTCTGGCTCCCCAAACTTGTTAAGTTGTACCACTTGGGTCCATACCCCTTCGGTGGTCATGCATATATGCAAAAAGAACCCTTGATTTGTATCCTCTTCTCCATCTACATCCTCTGCACATTTGTGAAGAACAGAGGAGGGGGGAGCGCCCAGCGGCGGCGGCCTGCAGGGGCGCTGGCGATGCGGGCGACGACGACGGCCGGGGGTAGGGGAAAAAGGATGAGGGCGACGAGTGGAGTTCGCCCCTAGCCTCACCTTGGGCGGAGACTGCTCAGGGAGGCCTGCCCACGGCGGCGCGCGGGGAACGGTAGCAGAGACTGCGGCGGTGGCGCTAGGCTCGCCGGCGCTGCGGGTGACGATTGCGGCCGGGATCAGGGGGAAAAGGGAGAGGTGAGTGAGGGGAATCGACTCCCGTCCTCACCTCAGGCGGAGGCGGCCTGTGGAGGCCTGCCCACGAGAGCGAGCGAGCGACGGCAATGGCAGTCGCGGCGGCGGCACCGCGGCGAGCGGGGAAATGAGCAGAGGACGTAGATGGAGAAGAGGATACAAATCAAGGGTTCTTTTTGCATATATGCATGACTACCGAAGGGGTATGGACCCAAGTGGCACAACTTAACAAGTTTGGAGAGCCAGAAACTCATTTTGCGAGTTCGTGGACCTAAGTGGTACCTCGTGACAAGTTTAAGGGCCCGTGGTGTATTTAACTCTTAACTAAATATTCGCTTCGCTCGCCATTATCGATAAACCACTCTGAAACCTTCTGACGGACGACCATCAACATTTGAGGCTATGGTTATGGTGGGCAGACAGGTTTGGATGCGGGCAGGCAGCCTGACAAGCAACCCTTGTGGGAAAGCAAAGCTTATTTTTGTTATCGCAGCAATATCAATCGGTCTTCCCACATATGTACTTAACACAGAATTTAATGCTGATCTTGGTCTCAGCTACCAATGTTTTTCCCATCACAAAATCATTTGAATTTGTATTGGTGGAACTATTTCTGTAGGTTCTTGTGTCTCCAACTTCAGAGAGTGCAGGACTACCTATTGGAATAATTTTTTCATTGGTAATGCACACACACATATATAGAAGTTGACTAGAAGACAAGATTGGTGATGAATACTTACAAGGCAATGGTAGGCACCCGAAAAGAACAAAGGGCAAGATTAGCATCACATACACTAGGTTGTCGTTGCTGCTCCTCATGTTGTATAAGATTATATTTTAAGAATTCTTGAGCTGACCTAACCTTATGTTGGAGGGGTTATAGGACAAGGGTAAGTTACTCTCCATGTGACATCTTGGTTAATTAATATGTATTGAATGTGTAAATAAATTGGATGATATATTGCATTTCTAAGTTTAAGCAATTATGCAATTCTGAAGGCATTCCAAGTTTTCTAATGACAACAGTGACCGAGCTAGGTAGGGACTGGCAGATGCAATGCACCCGTCTAACCAACGGTATAATTTAATTGTATTTCTCAAATTAAGGAATTAAGAAATTTTATAGCATTCCCAATTTTCTAATAAGAATAATTGGTACTAACTAACCTTTGCAAAATGTTGTGAGAAAATTTGAATCCATTACTCTATAGCTATAGCTAGTGGCACATAGAACAAGGAAGCAATTAATCGCTGCCCTCAAAGACTATTTTAGGATGATATTGGCTTACAATCTTTGCATATCTTGCCGATCAATATTAGTCATTTTTTAAGATTATCAATATTAGTGATATAGTAATGTGTTTTGCAGAACCATAGATGTAGCAGATTGTTAAGGCCGGCACTAGGCCCCACACATTTTGGCCCACTTCAACATGAGGATTGTTGCCTACTTCAAACTTTGCCATACCTTTACTGCAAATCCTAGGAATAGTTGAAAATGCAAATGTGGTTTGTCTCGAGATGGTGGTTGATATATGTCCTTTGGTTGGACATAATCGTAATGATGATAATGTTGTGGTGGATCATCTAGTTGTTGAGAACCTAAGCCAACAGTCAATCATTTCACAGGAAATTACTAGATCTACTAGTGAAACTCAACCTAATACGGCATCTCCTCTTCCTAGCTCCCCTTGTTTTGATTTAGCAGTGCCTTCGGATGATTTTGGAAATGGTAGTTTTGAGCAAGAGGAAGAAAATATTGACGATGATGAAATTATCATTAGGATCGGAAGATAATGATTTGGATGAAGTGGAAGTAGATGAAGCGTGTGAAGAGGAAGTGGGAGATGATGTGGAAATATAAGAATTAGATGAAGATGCATCGCAACCTTCATCCGTGCAACATGATTACGACCCGTTTACATATACGGAAATAGAGTTGCAGTTGCTTAAGGAAGTTCAGTTGAACTCCTTTCGATGGTCAATTCTAGAGACATAAGCATATGCCACAAAGCCATATATGACTCCGATTTCATGGAACTGGGGGGTATTGTAAACATGGATAACCCACATATTCGCAAGGGAATGAAGTTTAGTACACTTGAAGAATTGCATTTTTTTCTTGGCTGACTATGCGGTTAGGGTTTTAGGCCTTTCACTGTTGTTCACTCCGACTGGAAGCTAAGATATGATGTTATGTGCAAGCAAGGATGCATGTGATGTGTTTGGTGTAGACTAATGAGAGGCAGCGGGTGATGGAGGATTACTAGAGTGGTGCAACATCACACTTGTCGCTTGGCTAAACTGAAGCAAGAGCATATGCAGTGCACGGCAAGGTACCTTGGTCATCGGATCCTTGGCAGATTCACACAGACAGCGACACGTCGGTGCCATCTCTTGTGGAATCCATTTTTGCCTTCAGTGGGTTTAGGGTGAAGTATTCCAAGGCTTGCCGTGCAAAGCAACATGCTATGTCTGTGTTGTGGGGTGATTGGAAGGAGTCTATGCAAAGGTCCCACGTGTCCTCACTGCTATGGCTTACTTCAATCCTGGAATTAGATGGTTCCCTTACTCTTTGGGGTGATGCAGCCTGACAAGGATATTTACAAGCATGTTCTTCACAGGGTATTCTGGTGCTTCCCGCAATGCTCCACTGCTTTTCAATATTGTCGTCCTGTGATTCTTGTAGATGGCACATTCTTGACTAGGAAGTACAAGGGCACATTGATGATGACAGTTGCAGTAGACCCTGAAATGCAGCTAGTCCCACTTGCTTTTGCACTGGCCGAGGGGGAGAACGATGGTAGCTGATCATGGTTCACGGCTCTAGTTCGCCGGCATGTGTTGGGTCCATCACGACAAGTCTGTATGATATCTGATTGGCATCATGGCCTACTCAAGTGTGCCGGTGATCACATGGATGGGTACCCACCACTTGTCCATCGGTGGTGCATGAGGTATTTTGCCGCTAATATGTGGCGTCGGTAAAAAAACAAAGAAGTTGAAAATATTGTGTTTGGTGCGAACGGTGTAGAAATCTGAGGAGAAACTTTAAGACCTAGTCAAAGATTTGAATGAGCCAGCAAAGGAATGGTTGAAAAATAAAATGGAGGATAAGCATAATGGGCACTTGCTTTCAATGAGGGCGGCAAGCGATACGGAATTATGACCACTAAGAAGCATTGAACAATGTTTTCAAAGGAATCTGTAGTAGACCCGTAGCCGGAATCGTAGAGTACTCGTTTCAAAAATGCAATGAGTACTTTGTGAATAGGTGGCACAAGACGCGTGCTTTGCTTGATAATGGTGATAGACTTGGTACGATTGCTGAGGAACACTTGGCAGAAGTAGAAGAGCATTCTGTTCATCAAATTGACGAGCCATATGGGCCCGAAAGAATGCTGTAGGCACAACAATTGACGGACGCTAGTGGCGCTCTCCGGTGTTACATGGGCCCCACAGCGACACCGTGTGCTTTCTGGAATTCTGGCCGGCCTTTTTCATAGGAACCATAAGCGGCCGCAGAGCGGGTCACGGTGACAAAAGTATGTGGTAATCTGTAGTTGTTTACTTGGTCGCGCCAACAATCCATGACACGATGTCGTAGTTGTCGGAGTATTTGGAAGCACGGCCGCGTAGCGGCGAGTCGAAGGCCATGGTGCGTGGAGACGACCGAACGCCACGACCTTGACGGGTACGACGGCTAGTCCACACCGGCGGAGCGACGCCTATCATACGTGGTTGGAGAAGTAGACCATGACGATGAGTAGGAAACTCTAGTAGAATCCACACCAACAGTGCAAGCTACGAATGGGGAGAGGGTCCTGAGGTTGTAGTTGATGGGCTTGATATCTCCACGGTGAAGGCGGGCAGGCGGGTGAGAAGGCCCCGCACCCCGCTTAGTCCGGATCTGCGGGGAGCATGAGCTTGTATGTGGTGGGGTGAACGGTATTCAGAGCCATGTGTGTGTTTGGCTTGCGAAGTTCTGCTCGTCGCTTCTGGTCCTCGACCAACTTTCAGTTTCGTGTTGACATGCAGTTGGGGCCGCTTGGGGATTCAGCTTCCTTTGTGCTGGACTGCTGATCATATCGGCTTTGGATGCAGCACCAACACAAGAGTTTCTGAGACAGTTGAGGGGATGGAAGCAAATTAAGTATATATGCAAATCCATGTATCTTCCATCGCTGAATGGTGGAAGTGGCTAGCATGGCAGTGGCGCACGACACCGCATGACCGCATCATATGGCCCAGAGGTACAGCTCGAACAAGGGGTTTCCAAGACATCATTCGTGTTCGAGGGTATTGCCCAAAAGGTTCGGGGGGTGTCTTCATCGGCCAACGCTCCTCTACTGTGTCAATGTGACCTTCATCTATTCACTTAACTTCTAAGCAAAATTATTTGGACTCATTTTATTCTTCTAGTCTATTTTAGTTGGCCGAATTCACCCCGTAATGAGATTTATCTTTTTTTGTCTCTATATGTGTATTAATTGAATTTGAGGTTCAAATTTTGACAGATGACTTATAACGTGATGCATGCATTAGAAAAATACATTATAGTTTTTGCACAATTATTTTATGTTCAATTTCATATCCCTACAATCAATTTCATATTAAATGTTCCTATCCTATAAAAATAAGTATGAAAATTTCTTAATATATTTTTCTAACATAAGGCATCATATTCCATATCTCTTAGAAAATTTGAATTTAAAACTCATCTTCTACGTGAAGGAACAAAAAAGATAAATTTTATTAGGGTAGGTTGGACCGATGGAAATAGCTAGTGGGAGCGAATTGAATCCAAATTCTATTGAAGAGTTAAGTGGACAAATTGGATAGATAAAAGTAGTAAATATATTTTTTCCTAAATCAAATAGCACCATCTAGCTTCATTGCCATTATCATATTTTCAAAATGAAATAGTTTGGAAGTATTAACCATGTCCGGCAACACATGTGGTTCCTGTTGTACATAAGTACTGTCAAAATTGTGCGTTAGTACCGGTTGGGCTGACTGTGCCTAAAAAACAGTTAGCCCGTGCGATGCCGTAAGGATTCAAACTCATGACCTTTAGCCTCACGTGTTGCTTAATTACCATCCCATCTATACATCACATGTGACTAAGTGGGAGATGGTTTCCTTTTGAAGTTACCAGCCAGTACTAAAAGTGATATTTTAGTGCCAGTACTAAATGTAGTGGACGAATGTGCGTTTTTGTAGCAGTGTGCACCATGTGCATGTGATTTCAAAGTATGCAACAAACTGCATCTTTTTACAAATCTGGATATTGAACGTCTACCAAAATTAAATCTGAAAGAGCAGACAGACTATAGTGTCATTTTCCTTGCAACGGCAAACACGTGAGAGGTGAGCGGGTATGGCGAACCCATTCGCAACACAGATATGACATACATAATACATTTGACAAAGTGCCCTTATCTAGAACTATGACCTGCATCTGTGTTGAAGCGGGAGCAAGAGTAGAACGCAGAATGAAGGACCAGCAAATACAGTGTGGGTGTGAACTGTCAAGGGACTTACAATTATCTCTACAGCAAGCAAATTGATTGCCTAACTAGAAAGCATGGAGATCGGAGTATACAAAAGAGAAAAACATATGTAGTTAAAGTTATGTACAGCGGCGACAGAAGAGATTATATGGTGATCAGACGCAGCTTATCTCATTGTTTGATTTTGGATTTAGAATTGATAAGGTCAAAAAATACATAAAAAAGGGGGAGTAGTTGTGCCCAATTTTTTGGTAGACCAATAAGCCTCATTTCAAACAAAGCAAAGATTAAGAAAGTTAATAGGATTGCATGAAGAAAAAAAATCATAATGAGTCCTCTAGAAATCCTATGGAAGGCTTTGTTTTCATTCACGCAGCTTCGTTAGTATTCAAAGTACTTCTTTTAGGCTTAGTATTCAAGGTACTGAAGCACTCTAATCATATTGTTTTGATTACCTGCTCCAACGTTTTAAAATCTAGTGTTAAAAAGGAGCTAGTAAACAGTGGAAAGTTAGCTTAGTATGTAACAAATTCACTCTATAGATGTACGTATGGTTTCAAAATTATTCAAAAGCATACTTTAAAGCCATGTCTTAATCCACGTCAATTCATCAATGCAATCTCCTTTGTAAACTAGTACATCAACCTATGCTTAGAGTAGATGTTAGCAATCTTTAGGAAGATAAATATTTAAAAGGAATTGTGGCTAGCACCCTTTCTAGTGTGAAAAGGAGATGCAAGTGTTAGAGGTATGTGGACTATAGCTAATAATAAAAAAAAAGTGCTTATATTTGCTCTCTTATTTGTCCGTTTTCTAACATGATCTCCATATAGATACCATGTAACTTTTATCCGCTTAATGATGAAATTTGATGACCATTACTCCATTGGCATTTTCCACAAAAAAAAACATATTTTTTGAAGCTAGAACAATGAAGAATAGCTCCAGCAGGAACCATTTCTTTTAAAAAGTGAAACAATTTGTTTATGAACGTGGAACAATTTGTTTGTTCCATCTTCTCAAATGAAAAAAAAACCAAACATAGTCAAGTGGTATTATTTTGAAGATCTCGTAGTAGAAAACATGACAGTGAAGTCAGAGGTTAATGTGGAATGTTAATATTGAAGTCAGTAAGTTCTGATTTCATACTTTTGTTGCACAAAATCCCATGTGATACCAGAAACATACCTATGAATTTGTATATATATTTGGTGTTTGGAAAATCTGGTGTATTCTCAACTGCATCATTATATAAAGAGATGAAAAATTCTGGAACAATTAACTACAAATTGATGGAGTCATGGAGATCTGGCGGGCCAATCTTCCTTCAAAGATTAGAGTGTTTCTTTGGCAAATCTATAATGACAAGATTCAATCAGCAGAACAATTAGTGAAACGTAATTGGCCTGGAGACATTAATTTCAAACTTTGTGACCAAGTGGAATCAACTGATCACATTATCTTTCTATGCCTTGTTCCTCAATTCATCTGGTGTGTGTTTAGAGATTCTTTTTGGATGGCATCACATTCCAGACGGCATGAGGAGCTTCCAGGAAGATGTTTTAAACAAGTTGAACAAAAAGAACAGAAAGCTTTTTATTTTCATATTAGGGTGTACTAGTGCTTGGAGTTTTTGGCTCATTAGAATGATTTTGTCTTTAATAATGTTGTTCTTTCGTCTCATGTAATAGTCATGTATCCGCATTATGTCATATATGCAGAGATAGGTCAGGGCCATCTTGTATGGCCTCAAGCTCCGAGGAAACCCTTCTCAGATACTTCATTGCTAGCTTCACTGATTGTAGTTTGATCTGCATAGTAAGACTCAACTCATTATCGGAATGCCATTTTGTTCAAACAAGCAAGTTGTGTAAGCAGATAACCATAAACAGACTTTCAGATTATCCACAAAAATAGGCTCACTAAGTGAAATTTGTAGTGCGAAAAATGATGCTCGCGATATTACTAGCATACCAAAATAATTGCATTTCGGTTTAAGAGCTTTAAAGTTATCCAATCAATTGCATGTAGCACAGGCAACATGGTACTAGACATTTGTTTGCCAAAAATAATGGGTCATTATTAGAGTTCAGTTCCCTAATAACATCAAAGCAAAGACAAATGCACACAACTCATTTGTATGGAGACATTAATTTCAAACTTTGTGACCAAGTGGAATCAACTGATCACATTATCTTTCTATGCCTTGTTCCTCAATTCATCTGGTGTGTGTTTAGAGATTCTTTTTGGATGGCATCACATTCCAGACGGCATGAGGAGCTTCCAGGAAGATGTTTTAAACAAGTTGAACAAAAAGAACAGAAAGCTTTTTATTTTCATATTAGGGTGTACTAGTGCTTGGAGTTTTTGGCTCATTAGAATGATTTTGTCTTTAATAATGTTGTTCTTTCGTCTCATGTAATAGTCATGTATCCGCATTATGTCATATATGCAGAGATAGGTAGTGTTGTCCAAACCGGAGAACCGACAGCTGGTGGAGGAAATGATGGGGCACCTCATATATATCAAGGCTATCTGCGCTACAACATGATATCACCAAAGGGGAAGCAGGGGATCAAAATGGAACGCTTTGATGGAGCTCTTGTGTCTGTTGCTGGGCAAGTTTTAGAGGAGGATAGACAGTTTGATTCTTTTGTTTGCCTCTGGCTTTTGAGAGTCCATGAACCTGTCACCTGTAAGCTGGTAACCACCAGCAAACCTATAATCCTTTCAAAATAAACCAAGATGATCTTTGGTCTAAAACTAGAAACACACCAGCGAGCAGCAGAGAATAACTTCTCCACTTCTCTCATCACCTTGAATATGCGGGCCGGCGTTTTCGCGTGGGTCTGTGAAACATTGTAGGGAATGCGCCTATGCAGTATGCACAAGGACATGCCACTACACAGGAACACCATGTCCTGTGTAACAAAAAAAAAATCACGCCACTACACAGCAGAGAATATCAAGAAGACTGAGAATGTGCAAGAGCTCCCCCTGACAAATTGAGTATTTTACCAAGTAATAAATAGACATTTCCACTATCCTACAGTAATGGACTGCTATAAATACATGTGTTTCAACTTCTGCCAGCGAGTCTTTGCTGATGCAGATGTTGGTTTGGGTTTCCCCGTTGCGACTGGAAGGTTGAAGCCTTCTCCTTGAGCTCTTGAAAGGCTCGCATCGTGTCACCATCAAAGCCGCCTGCAAACTGCAAAGAACAGTAGGGTTGAGCACAGTACACAAATTAGAAGAGTTGAGCATATTAGTAGATGAGCAGTTGGGGTGGTTACCTGGTGTACTCTGAAGGCGAACCTCACTCCTTGAAGCATTAGCTCCTCTTCATCAGGGCCATCTTGTATGGCCTCAAGCTCCGAGGAAACCCTTCTCAGATACTTCATTGCTAGCTTCACTGATTGTAGTTTGATCTGCATATTAAGACTCAACTCGTTATCGGAATGCCATTTTTGTTCAAACAAGCAAGTTGTGTAAGCAGATAACCCTAAACACACTTTCAGATTATCCACAAAAATAGGCTCACTAAGTGAAATTTGTAGTGTGAAAAATGATGCTCACGATATTACTAGCATACCAAAATAATTGCATTTCTGTTTAAGAGCTTTAAAGTTATCCAATCAATTGCATGTAGCACAGGCAACATGGTACTAGACATTTGTTTACCAAAAAATAATGAATCACTATTAGAGTTCAGTTCCCTAGTAACATCAAAGCAAAGAAAAGTGCACACAAGACTCGCATTAGGGTGATGCATGATCAAAATATCAGTAATCTCTAACCAACTTGATCATTAGCAGCTAGAGTGAGTTCGATGTCAGTCTAACTGCTAATACATCACCAAGCATCAAGTTGTCCTCTATCAGAAAGTTTGATGCCCCCACACTAGTTACAAAGTAGACCATTTCTGAAGACTTATGTGCTGAACAAGATAGCCACAAGCACTGTGGACCAAGCTTTTGTGTCTGTTTTCCATTTTCCAAGTCTATCAAGTCGGAATAAAAAAAAAATTCTAAAGTTAGGCCTGAACAAAATTCAAGGGCCATGCTTCTGAACCAAAAGTTCCTAAAGGACCATAAGAAATAAAACGGATTCACGAGAACCTCTGGCTAACCCAGCATTTCACAGCACATCACAGCAGAGGAAAGACAGATTCATGAGAACCACTGCCTCACATGATCACATCACGTGCATTTCGTGGCATATCCCAGCAAGCAATGGAAGCTAGGGCCTTCCTATTGGTCCCCGAAACACCAAGTTGTCCAAAATTCTTTTTGTTGGCACCACGAGTGTCTTATTTATGTTGTTTTGCCCCTTCCCTGTTCGTGTACAAGTGCAATGAAATACACCAAAACTATACATGTTTGTCTAACCACCTCGGGTATTTGAGCACAACAAGGAAGAATGAATAACAGTATTGTTCATTTAGGGAAGAGCTCTTTTACAGTACCCAATACCACTCTTGGGTGGTATATGATATAGGGCATGGGTAATTTAGTAATTGCGACTATCCGTCGCCGGTCGTCGTACAGAAATAAGAGATAGACGTCGGGAAAATGAGGAACAGAGAGAAATGAATAAGATTGAGAGGGAAATGAAACGGCAGGTCACGGTAAATTTGAATGATCATATGAAAAAATTACTTAATTACATTAATTACAATTATGTCATTTATATTTCTTTCAATAATATCCTTATACTACCTATATCACTCCCCATATACTACCTATACCACTGGTCCACATTATAATGGTATATAATTTTTCTCAACTAACCAGAAGTTTATATACTACTCCTTTTTAACCAGTGGTATTGGGTACCGTAAAAGACCTCTTAGGGAAAACAGTAAACTTGCAGTACCTGACTAACAATTCCAGTGTCCTGCATCCACTCCCACGGGATTTGGTACCCGCGATACCGACTCATCGCGCCATCCCGCACACGCACAAGGCTGTACACTCCATGCTCCAACCTGAAAATGATCATGGATGATGAGCATACCAGAAAGGAAAAGGAAACTGAATATCTATCGCTCAAATCAGAAGCTTACTTCTCGAAGAGAGCCTGCATCTTCTTGAGAGCAGAAGAGCAGGGCTGCCGAGGGTCATCACATAAGGACGATGCCTCCAACTCAATCTTCTTCAAATCATGGTACCCAAATGCAGCTTCCCGCAGCGCATCCGCCTTCCCCTCCGGCCAGTCGAAATGCTTCAGTACCGCCCTTTCGTCTACCTGCAGTCCGGTGGCAGCACCCAGTGAAACATCGGTTAGCTGGTCCCTGTCAAGCTGCACTCGAGTGACGTGGACACCAAATGGTTAGCTCACCAGGCGTGAGAGCTCGACGTCAAGCCACTTGACGAAGGTCACCACGTCCTCGATGTCAACAAATGCGGCATGCTGCACCTCCTTGATCAGGAACCGGATGAAGTCGCCCTGCCTCTCCACGTCCGATTTGATCTGCAAACACCGAAAACCATCAGCTCAACAGCCATTCCGAATCACAAACCAAATAATCGAAACAACTTTCAGCAGGTAGTAGGGCATTAACATAGCAAGCACGTTTGATTTTGAAAATTTTCTTCCATCCAAGAGCTTGGCGCGCGAAGCAACGGTCAAAGGGGCTTGGCTCCAACGGCTAGCTGGGCCTCAAGGATACGGCCGCACAAGGCCACAATTTTTTTATTCGAAAAGTGGTAATCCCCGTCTCAACTCATTTATTGCAGCCTTCTTTTAATCCATCGGTACTAGTAGCATTGACAGTGTTGAGGCCCCACGAATCAGTCTGACAAGGCCACTTTGGTATGATTCCAGCAGAGAGGATGCAGACATGCAGCATTCTTGTTCGTGTTCCCAACTATGGATTGTCCTGTTCTATTCACCTCCCTCGTGTCTTCTACCTGCTCAGATGATGAATCATAAAACTCCAAACAGAAATGCAAGCGGGAATTCATGGATTTCTTGCATGAATTCGTGGAGGTTGGTGAACTCGAGGGCGATGAATAGGGGAAAAGGTATTTGGTCGTTTCAACTGTATTTGGTGCACACACGCTCGAAAAGATGACTGCTTTCTGGTGCTCACCTTTTTTCTAGTTCATCTCTTCTCTACAACAACTCTTATCAGCAATAGCTACTTCAGAACCACTCATGTCAGTTGGTTAAAGCATCTAGCTTTTGGGATTTTGTTCAACCCAAAAATGGCATGTCAAGGAGATGATATTGCGAAAGAAAAAGAAGGTGAATGGGGAATAGATCGAAAACGGCAATAACAAGTCAATTCTATTGAACGAGCACTCACTGCAAGAAGATGAGCAGAGCGGTTCTCGATCTCGCCGATCATATCCCTCGCGGCGGCGGCGCCCCCACCGGCGCCTGCTTCACCGTCCCTCGCTCCGCCGTCCCTCGACCTCGAGTCTCGCCGCATTAGCGAGTGGTAAAACTCCACCACCTCTGGGACTCGCCTCACGCATGGGGCGGGCGCGGGTGTCGTCACCGAAGTTGCAGGGGAGGACGCTTTGGAGCTCCTCCTCGCCCCAGGTGGAGGTGGCGGCTGTGGAGCCGGAGGCCCCGCGCCTCCGCTGCCGCTGCTGCGGCTTGAGGTCGACGGTGACGAGCTCGCGCTGCGGCGTCCGCGTGTCGGCATTGACGGTGGCGGCGGCGGCGGTGGCGGCGGAGGTGGGGCAGGTATTGGCGGGAGCTTCGAGAGCTCCGGCACGCGGCTTCTCGACGCCGCGGTGTCTGAAGAGTAGGTCGGCGTCGATGGCGCGGACGAGGAGGAGCTGGATGAGGAGTTCGCCGGCGAGGCGCGCGACGAGCCGGAGAAGTAGGACCTGGACTTGTAAGGCGCCGGCATTGGCGGCGGTGGCGGAGGAGGAGGCGCGGGGGGCGGAAGAACCGACAACCCGGGCACGACCTTTGCTGGCTTGGCCGAGTTGCTCCCCGCATTGGAGCGCTCGGAGTTATCCGACGACGCCGACGACGAGCAGTCATCGGCTCGGCCGCCGCCTCCCGCCGCCGCTTCCCCACCTCCTCCAGCTCCTTCTCCATCTCAAGCACCCTCTGCTCGTGGCTCCGCGCGGCCGCCACGGCGGCGTCGAGCTCGGCGCGCAGGCGCGCGTTCTCGGCCTCGAGCCTGGACAGCGCGTCCCGGCACCGGCCGAGCTCGCTGCTCTTGGCGGCGAGCTCGGTCTCCAGGAACGGCACGATGGCGACGGTCTCCTTGAGGATCTTGTGCTCCAGCAGCTCGGTCCGCAGCCGCGACTCCCGCTCCTGGAGCTCCTCGACGAGGCGGACGAGCTCGCCGGGCTCCGGCGCCGGGGCGCGCGCCGGCTGCACCTGCGCGGACGCCCGCGGGAAGTAGCGCGAGAACGGGCCCGCCTTGGACCCCGACCCCGACGGCGCCGGCGAGCCGGAGGACCTCCGCCGCGGCGTCTCCGGCTGGCCCGCCCCCGCCGCAGCCGCGGATCCAGGCAGCTGCAACGGAGCCGGCGCCGGCGCCTTGCGCGCGGACGACGACGAGGAGGTGGGCCTGGGCGTCGCCGGGCTCCGCTGGAAGCCCATGGCCGCCTTGACGCGGCCGGCCACCATGGCTGGACGCGGTGCTTGCTTTGCCGTGGAATACGAAATGGACGCCTAGGATTGCGCCACGGACATGGCCGTGCCGAGCGCTCGTGCTGGTCTCCTCTCTCTCTCTCGCTCTTGCTTGCTCTCTCTCTCTCTCTCTCTCTATCCTCGCTCGTGCTGGACCGTACTCCGTAGGCTTTTGGGTTGCGGGTTTTTAAAAGAGAGAGGAGGGGTGGGGCACAGCCTTCGAGGAACGGTCTTCGGCAGTTTGGCCTGGTCTGCTGGGAGTGAGACCGAAGCCGGAGTGATGAATGCTACGGCTACCGGTGTGATCTGTGGAGGAGTGAGGTAAAATACTCGCCAGCTCGTTGGGGATAGATGGGCTGGAATATGAACGTTGGGGCAAAGCTGGCGTGGCACGAGAGGAGACGAGATCATCAGATCACCACCACGGCACCACCCAGAAACAATTCTCTGAAGAATCTGCTTTGCATGTTCTGAATCCGGAAACCTCTCTCTTTTGACCCGTTGCTTTTTCACCACCTCTTTTTTTTATCAGCTTGGGATCGATCGAGTAGTTTACTGTCACCGCTTTAACCGATGTCTTTTGATGTTGGCTAATATGATTACATGTGTACTAGTGGTGGTTCCGAAATCTGAACGGGGAATGAATGCCCTTCCTCCCACGCATGAGGTTTGAAATGAGCCGAGAGTTCGTTCACAGGGCAAAGGCTCGCGCTCGCCTTGACTCGTGTTCTTCGTTGCGTGATACCATAGTTCGATCGGTAGCGTCATGCCATTGCAGCCAAATTCGACCCTATGAACCTGGCCGGAACAGTGTGATGCGATTGTTCCGTAGAGACGATTCAATGCGTGCCGGCCCGCACGTATATATCTTTTGTTTCATCAGAGTAATTGCCACCGTGCATCAACCCGCTCTAGTACACGTGTATCTCCGATGGGGATCCCGGTGAGAGTGACGTGTTTAAATCACTCGTTTGGAAACTACTTCCCCTGGGCCAAAGCGGGCCGGCGTCCGTATGCACCGTGGCGCGTACCGGAGCCGGAGCTGGACCACGAAGCCGGGTCCGCGTCGTGGCGCTGTGGGCCCAAGGGGTCAGCGGCCCAGCGCCCGGTCGCGCGTCACTGTAGCCGGTGCTGGGCCCGGCGCGCCCACGGAACTCTCTGCACCGGGTGCATGCCATGCCATGCCATGCACTGCGTTGCGTTGCATGCATTGGTGACAGGTACGGCGCTCCTACTGGCCGTGCCCCGGACGGCTGTTTCGAAATGCAAACCATGTACCACCCATCGATGCAGAGTTGGAGTGATGGCTCGTGGAGTCGTGGGCATGGCTCTGCACCGCAGGGCAGGGCAGGCGCTTCCATGAAGGCCAAGGACGGAAGCAGAGCAAAGAACGCCGAGGAAATTAATGGGGGTTGCCGGGCTGGAGACTTGGAGCTACCAACCGTTACCGTTGCCAAGCCCCGGCCACGGGTTTGGGATTCCGGAGCGGCCGGCACGCTCTCCCCGCGCACATCTCACGTGATAGTTTCCCGGTCTGGTCCGTTGGAACTTGGCTCGGAGCGTTCAGGGTCAGATCAATACAAGGTTTGGTGATGCTGGTGCAATGCAGCCACGGGTTCAGGTTCGGTCATGTGAGGTGCGGTGCGGACAAGAAGATCTATCAGGTAGGAGTATCCACGCTGATCGCGATTTGCCACATCTTACACTCTCCCCCCATCATTAGCAGTGGTGGTTAAGGGCAGTCCCAACCCAAAATATTAGACATGATTTCCATAGCCTCCACATCATCAAAAAACTAGTAGTAGACATTACACTTCCAATACAAACATCACTCTTCCATCTTTTAATTTAATGCTAGTTCTCTCACATCTTGTCTTGGATGGTGTGTAGACACCATGTCTCATGCAAGACCCGGTTTCCTTCTCTTTCTTCATTTAGTCACTTGTCACGTCATCTTTCATCCTAGATAGCAATTCATTTAATACTATGGACACCATCCTAGTTACTGGGTTGGACTGCCCTAAGGGGAATGATTAGCGGCGCCACGCACGTCGCGCCACGTCGTCACCTGTCGGGTCCCCCAACACCACCGCGCATGTCATCACTCTCGAGAGAAGATGATGCGCTCTGGTCAGTGGTCGCTGCCCCGAGACTCCGGCCGGTTACTCGGCACCGCAGCAACAGCAACTCCCCCAGAGCAATCGATGGAGATCACTGGTAAACCCAGTGGTTTCGGCGCAGAGATGACATGAAAATGATGGTATTCCCGCCACGCGACAAGCGGGTGTCGCGTCGTCTCGTCTCCCTCCTCCGGTCCTCCCCTCCCATGCCCTCTGCTAACAAAGCTGACTGCACGCACTCACGCTCGGCTCGGAGCACTTTGTTAGCTTGCGACAGAGCAGCTTCTGTCGGCGATTTGCAGCCAGGGGATTCAGGTTCAGGGCGTCGACGGGCAGGCAGATCACGGGAACTGAAACTGTTGATTTGCTTTGCTCGTTCCGATTGCCCACGGCCACGGGAGCAAAATTATCGGCCGCATTAGTAAGAGCGTTTTTGGTAGGGGGCGACGCTTAGTCCGAACGTTACCAAAGTGTCGGCTAATGGAATGGAAGGGAGTGGTGTCGAAGCAAAGGATATCATGAGATCGGGAGCACTATCTAGCCGTCTTCATGCTGGAATTGGCAATGAGGGATGCGAGCGACGGAATGCTGGTTGGTGAAGGTGATTAGTCCTGCCGTGCTTGTCACTTTAAGCAACCATCCATAACTTACTTAGCATCGCTGCACCTCAAATCAGCTCAAGAAGTCTCGAACTATAGTGGCTCAGACGGGCTAGCTAGAAAGAATCATGGACTCGAATACTGGGACAGCCCTCAATTCAGCCCTTCAACAGGCCCAGCAAAGCCTTTAATGGAGCCCCCTTAAATTCTGAATATCGGGCTGACCCGCCGTTCTAATTTAATGGGCAGCGGGTCTCTCTCTCTCTGTGCCCGCCGTTCTTTTCTTCTTCTTGTTTTTTTCTTCACGACCAGGACATGTTTAGTTCCAAAAATTCTCTCCCTAAACTTCATTATTCACCTACAGTATCACATCAAATCTCTCTCTTCATGCATGAAACACTAAATGTGAGTAAATAAAAAAACTAAGTACATGGTTTTGATGTACATGACGAGACGAATCTTTTAAGCCTAATTAGATCATGCTAGAACAATGATTACCACAAACAAATGAAAAAATGTTACAGTACGATACAGTGTCTGATATAACATTTTCACCAAATTTCACATTCTCTTTTCGAAACTAAACACTCCTCGGGAGGAATTGGTGCATTCCACGATGGAAGCCACACGACGGAAGTAAGGAAATTTGCTGATGTAAGTACATGCTGTCATAACTTCTGGACCAAATGTCTAAATTAAATTCTAATTATATTATCATTTTATTTACGTCGATATCTTCAAAACCAAAACACACTTAACTATATTTGAATAATATTATTTCGAATATTCTTTAAATGAAATTGTTTCTCCTTTAGATTTAAATTGTTCCACCCTCACAACGACATTATTCCAGCTTAAAAATAAAAAATTATGCTGGAACAAAAAAATGTTTCATGTGAAAATGTTTGCAAGCACACTCAGGTGGTCTTGTTTGTCGCGTTAATTCTAAGCCAACACAAAAATTCAATCGGATTTAAAAAACCATTGATTTACGTTATTGTTAGAAAAAAAAATGTAAAGGAAACATTTTCACCCACATAGCTAGGAACCACAAAACGAAGTGGGCTGTCAGAACAGGATGATTGGCCAGGAAACCAGAAGAGCGCAGGGCATCGCCACCTCGTGGCCGTGTGCATGGAATTTAGGCCAGCACTTTTTTGGCACGATGAACGCACGACCTGAAGCATCAGTGACGAGCCTCAAAGTAAGCTTCAAACTTAGGAATGCCCATAACCGATTTCCTAATCCCCGACGCGCCAGGCGTCCATGCAGTTTGCATTGCTCGGCACCACACATCGTGCTGTGGCGTGTGCACCTCACCTGCTTGTTCCTCCTGCCCCAGCTGGGGCGTGCTGTTGCACGCGACGCATGTCCATCCCATCCCATCCCATCATGCGATCCCAGCACGATGCAGCATGTCATGCCGTTGCCGTTTGCACTCTCTTCGTCACCGGAAGCAGACCCAAGCACGCAATGGCCATCCCAGCGTGCCACCACTGCCATCAGCCGTCGGTGTATAAAATCACATCGAGCAAACCAGCAGGCAAGAGCTAGTCGCTGCAGCAGTACGTCTCTCAGAAACCTTAGCGAATCCTAGACGACGGACGAAACCAAAGTGCAAAGCGCGTGGGCGTGGCACGGCACGGCACGGCGCTGGACATGTCGTCGCAGCACGGTGGGCTCATCTCCAGCATGGTCACTGTCGCTGAAACCCACGAGATCAGCTTTCTCTTCTTTCCTTGAGTAGTAGCAGCCAAAGTCCAGCGTGCCACTGATGTAACGCAGCACCCTCTTCACAGCTGCTAGATGCTCGGTGGTCGGTTCCTCCATAAACCGGCTGACATACCCCACCGAGAAAGCCAGGTCTGGTCTCGTGTTTACCAGATACCGCAGCGAGCCGACGATGCTTCTGTATGCTGTGGCGTCGACGGCGGGTGCGGTGCTCTGCTTGCTCAACTTGAGGCGTGGCTCCATGGGAGTCCAGCTGGATTTGCACCCAGCCAAACCGGCATTCTGCAGGATCTTCGCGGCGTACGCGCTCTGGCCCAGGGTGATCCCATCCGCCGACTGATGCACCTCCAGGCCGAGGTAGTAGTGCAGCAGCCCCAGATCGCTCATCTGGAACGTGGCCTTCATCTGCGACTTGAACTCGTCGATGTCGCTTGGGCTGCCACCGGTGATCACAAGGTCGTCGACGTACACGCCCACAACGAGACGGTGCACGCCCTCGCCACGCAGATACACGGCATGCTCGGAGTTGCTGCGCCGAAAACGGAGCCCGAGTAGCGAGCTATAGCGTGCGCCCGTTCCAGAGCTCGTAGGGGGTGCGTCCACCGATTCCCTTGCAGGAGGACCTGTTCAACAAGTAGACCGCCGTTGACGCTGCCTCCCCCCAGAACACACCAGGGAGAGACTTGGCCTTCAACATGCTTCTGGCCGTGCCCACAACGGTTTGGTTGCGGCGCTCGACGACGCCGTTCTGTTGAGGCGTGTACGGCGCCGTGAGCTGCCTGCGAACGCCGAGTTGGGCACAGTAGTCGTCGAAGTCGGCGGCGTTGAACTCTCCACCACGGTCAGTGCGCAGCACCAACAGCTTCTTGCCACTCTTCCGTTCAGCCGCTGCCTGGACGTTCTTGATGGCGGTGGCCGCGGCGTCTTTGGTCCGCAGCAGAGTAATCCACATGAATCTTGAATAATCATCGACAAGCAACAGGAAGTACTTGTTACCACTTGGGGTCGCCGGCATGATTGGGCCGCAGATGTCACCGTGCAGTAGCTGCAGCGGCTCCGTGGAACGCCAGAGTGACTTTTGTAGGAAGGGTGCCCTCCTCTGTTTGCCGGCGAGGCAGGCGGCGCAGACCTGCTCCACCTGGTCGACGACGGGCAGTCCACGCACCAGCTTCTCGCGCCCCATCTTGCGAAGTGCGGCGAAGTGGATGTGGCCGAAGCGTTGGTGCCACCTCCAGGCGTCGTTGTCTGTGCGCGCGGCGAGGCACACTGGGCGCGCGATGGTGACGTCGAGGGTGTACAGCCGGCCTGGGCTCCGAGGGATCTTGGCGAGGAGGCGCCGCTCTTCATCACGCACCCGCATCACGCCGTGCTCCACCAGTACTTGGTACCCGCCTTCGTCGAGCTGCCCGACGGAGAGGATGTTAGCGGTGAGGCGTGGTAGGAAGTACACGTTGGTGAGTGCCCGGTGCTCGCCGTTCTTGAGGTGGAAGAGCACCGTGCCGTTGCCCTCAATGCGGGTGACGGAGCCGTCGCCGAACCAGACAGAGCCGGTGACGGCGGTGTCGAGGTCGGCGAATGCGGTGGGGTGCGTCCACCGATTCCCTTGCAGGAGGACCTGTTCAACAAGTAGACCGCCGTTGACGCTGCCTCCCCCCAGAACACACCAGGGAGAGACTTGGCCTTCAACATGCTTCTGGCCGTGCCCACAACGGTTTGGTTGCGGCGCTCGACGACGCCGTTCTGTTGAGGCGTGTACGGCGCCGTGAGCTGCCTGCGAACGCCGAGTTGGGCACAGTAGTCGTCGAAGTCGGCGGCGTTGAACTCTCCACCATGGTCAGTGCGCAGCACCAACAGCTTCTTGCCACCCTTCCGTTCAGCCGCTGCCTGGACGTTCTTGATGGCGGTGGCCGCGGCGTCTTTGGTCCGCAGCAGAGTAATCCACATGAATCTTGAATAATCATCGACAAGCAACAGGAAGTACTTGTTACCACTTGGGGTCGCCGGCGTGATTGGGCCGCAGATGTCACCATGCAGTAGCTGCAGCGGCTCCGTGGAACGCCAGAGTGACTTTTGTAGGAAGGGTGCCCTCCTCTGTTTGCCGGCGAGGCAGGCGGCGCAGACCTGCTCCACCTGGTCGACGACGGGCAGTCCACGCACCAGCTTCTCGCGCCCCATCTTGCGAAGTGCGGCGAAGTGGATGTGGCCGAAGCGTTGGTGCCACCTCCAGGCGTCGTTGTCTGTGCGCGCGGCGAGGCACACTGGGCGCGCGATGGTGACGTCGAGGGTGTACAGCCGGCCTGGGCTCCGAGGGATCTTGGCGAGGAGGCGCCGCTCTTCATCACGCACCCGCATCACGCCGTGCTCCACCAGTACTTGGTACCCGCCTTCGTCGAGCTGCCCGACGGAGAGGATGTTAGCGGTGAGGCGTGGTAGGAAGTACACGTTGGTGAGTGCCCGGTGCTCGCCGTTCTTGAGGTGGAAGAGCACCGTGCCGTTGCCCTCAATGCGGGTGACGGAGCCGTCGCCGAACCAGACAGAGCCGGTGACGGCGGTGTCGAGGTCGGCGAATGCGGTGCGGGACCCGGACATGTGATTGGAGGCGCCGGTGTCCAGGATCCAGCGAGTTGGATCTCGATCCGCCGCGGTGTCGAGGTCGGGGACGACCTTGCGTTCGACGAGGTGGAGCTGAGTGGGCGACGGCGGCGGCGGAGTAGAGGAGCCTGCCGGCGCACTTGGCGAAGGAAGGGGAACGCTCTCCTCTTGGGCCGTGTCAATGGCAATCATCAGGGTGTGCTCCTCCTCCTCCTGGGCCACGTGGGCCTGATGGCCCGGCTCCTCCTTCTTCTTGCCGCGGCAATCGCTGGCCCAATGGCCTTTCTTGCCGCAGCGTGGACAGGGGGAGTCCGGCGGCGGTCGGGTCTCGCCGGAGCCGCGTCCCCGGCCTCTGCCCCGACCCCTTCCGCGACCGCCGGAGCTTGAACCGCCACGAGAGTTCTCCTTCTTTGCCTTGTACTTCTCGATCCATTGTTCCTCGGTGAGAAGCAGCTTGCCACTCGCGTTCTGCGGCGGCGACGGCTCATCGTCGTCGGCCGCCTTGAGCCGCCCGGTGACCTCCTCGATCGAGAGCTTGGAGACATCAAGAAGGGTTTCAATTGAAATTACCAGCTGCTTGTACCTCGGACGAGCGACGCGCAGGTACTTGGCCACCACGCGATGGTCGGGCTCCGGGTCACCGAGAGTTGCCATGCGTTGCGTGATGTTGGTGAGGCGCAAGGCGAACTCTTCGATGGCCTCGTCGGGGCGGAGCTTGATGTTCTCGTACTCGGCTCGAAGAGACTGGGCAGTTGATTTCCGCACGCGGTCGTCGCCGATGCGAAGCGTCTTGATGGCCTCCCATGCATCGAAAGCGGAGGCCTTGGTGGCGAGTGCGGGCACCATGTCTTCCGGCACCGCGCTGCAGATGGCGTCGAGCGCGCTTCGGTCGTCGTCGTACTCAGCGTCTTCGGGAAAGTCGATGACGTCCCAGAGATGGCGCGCTTGCAGCTTCAGCTTCATCCGCAGTGACCACGTGTGGTAGTTGCTGCGGGTCAGCTGCGGCCAGGTGCCGGAACCACCGCCCTCACGGACGATGCGCTCGACGACGATCTCACGAGGCTGCCGGCCGCGAGACCGGTGTGGTGCCCAGGATCGACGCGGGGAACGGCGCGATGAGCGACGCCGTGGTGAACGTGACGGAGAGAGTGACGGAGAGCGACGCGGCGTCTTGCTACCGCTGCCCTCCGGCTTCTCCTTCTTCTCCGTGGTGCGATTGCGGCGCGGTGGTGAAGCCATGGCGCCGCTGCAGATCCTCTCAACACCCTCGGCTCTGATACCAGTTGTCAGAAACCGAACGGCGATGTACGCCGGTGGCGAATGATGATGAACAAATGCAAGAGCAGTTTGGACTCAGAGAGTTTGGTGCTGCCTGATAACGCGCTTTTCTGGGTGTTGTTGTTCTCTATTTATTTGCTGAATACAACGATGCAAGCATAACAGCCACGGTGCACACGGCGCGGAACTTGCGCGTCCATCCCCACGCCCGCGAACGCCGTACACCGTCCGTGGCTGCATGCTGGAGTTCATGGCGAGCTATTCTCGGCCACCTCTTCCTATACGCACGGCTACCACAGGTTGGTGCTCGTGCGTGTGCTCAACTGAATGAAAACATGCAAGTGCTAAAAATAGATGCTAGGCTTATCTAACAAATCTCCTCCTAAGCCTAGTGTCTATGCTGTACACTTCGAACTCCAAGGCGAGAGCGCAACTCACAAAAGCGTTCCCGCGCCAGAGCTTTGGTTGCGATGTCTGCCAGCTGCTCCTCGGTCCCGATGGACTCGATCTTCACCCTGCCATCCTCGACGCACTCCCGAATGAAATGATACCTGACATCGATGTGTTTGCTGCGATCGTGGAAGACTGGGTTGTGACTGAGGGCGATGGCAGATTGGTTGTCGATCTTCAGGTTGGCAGCGTCAGTGTTCTTGCCTCTGAGCTCTGCAATCAGCCGCGCCAACCAAATTCCCTGACAAGCAGCAGTGGTTCCAGCCATGTACTCTGCCTCACATGATGAGAGGGCCACCACCTTCTGCTTTTGGCTCTGCCAGGTGATGAGGTTCTTGCCAAGGAAGAAGAGAACGCCAGAGGTGCTTCTACGGCTGTCAACATCTCCAGCATGGTCACTGTCGCTGAAACCCACGAGATCAGCTTTCTCTTCTTTCCTTGAGTAGTAGCAGCCAAAGTCCAGCGTGCCACTGATGTAACGCAGCACCCTCTTCACAGCTGCTAGATGCTCGGTGGTCGGTTCCTCCATAAACCGGCTGACATACCCCACCGAGAAAGCCAGGTCTGGTCTCGTGTTTACCAGGTACCGCAGCGAGCCGACGATGCTTCTGTATGCTGTGGCGTCGACGGCGGGTGTGGTGCTCTGCTTGCTCAACTTGAGGCGTGGCTCCATGGGAGTCCAGCTGGATTTGCACCCAGCCAAACCGGCATTCTGCAGGATCTTCGCGGCGTACGCGCTCTGGCCCAGGGTGATCCCATCCGCCGACTGATGCACCTCCAGGCCGAGGTAGTAGTGCAGCAGCCCCAGATCGCTCATCTGGAACGTGGCCTTCATCTGCGACTTGAACTCGTCGATGTCGCTTGGGCTGCCACCGGTGATCACAAGGTCGTCGACGTACACGCCCACAACGAGACGGTGCACGCCCTCGCCACGCAGATACACGGCATGCTCGGAGTTGCTGCGCCGAAAACGGAGCCCGAGTAGCGAGCTATCCAGCTTAGCGTACCAAGCACGGGGAGCTTGACGAAGCCCGTACAGAGCCTTGACGAGGTGCAGAACTTTTCCTTCATGCCCCTTGAGGACGAAGCCGGGGGGCTGCTCGACGTAGACCTCCTCCTGCAGTTCACCGTTGAGGAAGGCCGACTTGACATCCATGTGGTGGACGGCCCAACCCTCATTCGCAGCGTGTGCAAGGAGAAGCCTTACGGACTCCAGACGCGCCACCGGTGCGAAGACTTCGTCGAAGTCGATGCCGTCCCCGGCCTCTGCCCCGACCCCTTCCGCGACCGCCGGAGCTTGAACCGCCACGAGAGTTCTCCTTCTTTGCCTTGTACTTCTCGATCCATTGTTCCTCGGTGAGAAGCAGCTTGCCACTCGCGTTCTGCGGCGGCGACGGCTCATCGTCGTCGGCCGCCTTGAGCCGCCCGGTGACCTCCTCGATCGAGAGCTTGGAGACATCAAGAAGGGTTTCAATTGAAATTACCAGCTGCTTGTACCTCGGACGAGCGACGCGCAGGTACTTGGCCACCACGCGATGGTCGGGCTCCGGGTCACCGAGAGTTGCCATGCGTTGCGTGATGTTGGTGAGGCGCAAGGCGAACTCTTCGATGGCCTCGTCGGGGCGGAGCTTGATGTTCTCGTACTCGGCTCGAAGAGACTGGGCAGTTGATTTCCGCACGCGGTCGTCGCCGATGCGAAGCGTCTTGATGGCCTCCCATGCATCGAAAGCGGAGGCCTTGGTGGCGAGTGCGGGTACCATGTCTTCCGGCACCGCGCTGCAGATGGCGTCGAGCGCGCTTCGGTCATCGTCGTACTCAGCGTCTTCGGGAAAGTCGATGACGTCCCAGAGATGGCGCGCTTGCAGCTTCAGCTTCATCCGCAGTGACCACGTGTGGTAGTTGCTGCGGGTCAGCTGCGGCCAGGTGCCGGAACCACCGCCCTCACGGACGATGCGCTCGACGACGATCTCACGAGGCTGCCGGCCGCGAGACCGGTGTGGTGCCCAGGATCGACGCGGGGAACGGCGCGATGAGCGACGCCGTGGTGAACGTGACGGAGAGAGTGACGGAGAGCGACGCGGCGTCTTGCTACCGCTGCCCTCCGGCTTCTCCTTCTTCTCCGTGGTGCGATTGCGGCGCGGTGGTGAAGCCATGGCGCCGCTGCAGATCCTCTCAACACCCTCGGCTCTGATACCAGTTGTCAGAAACCGAACGGCGATGTACGCCGGTGGCGAATGATGATGAACAAATGCAAGAGCAGTTTGGACTCAGAGAGTTTGGTGCTGCCTGATAACGCGCTTTTCTGGGTGTTGTTGTTCTCTATTTATTTGCTGAATACAACGATGCAAGCATAACAGCCACGGTGCACACGGCGCGGAACTTGCGCGTCCATCCCCACGCCCGCGAACGCCGTACACCGTCCGTGGCTGCATGCTGGAGTTCATGGCGAGCTATTCTCGGCCACCTCTTCCTATACACACGGCTACCACAGGTTGGTGCTCGTGCGTGTGCTCAACTGAATGAAAACATGCAAGTGCTAAAAATAGATGCCAGGCTTATCTAACAGGCTCGGGGGCACGGCCCGGAGGTGGCGCGAGCTCCACGGCGAGGGCGGCTGGGCGGGCCTCCTGGACCCGCTGGACCTCGACCTCCGCCGCACCGTCCTCCGCTACGGCGAGATGGCGCAGGCGACCTACGACGCCTTCAACCACGAGGCGCTGTCGCCGCACGCGGGCCTGTCCCGCTTCGCCAGGGCGCGCTTCTTCGACCGGGTGCGGCTGCCGGCCCACGCCGCCGCGTACCGGGTCACCAGGTTCCTGTACGCGACGTCGTCGGTGCCCGTGCCGGACGCCAGATGTGTATAAGAGACAGGGTCTACGTCGAGTAG
>OAMR01000684.1:506280-561699 GCA_900205405.1 Echinochloa crus-galli
CTAGTGGTTACTTGCCTGATCTCTGGCGCTGGTCTGGTTGTACTTGGAGTCCGGGTTGCTGGACGTGTACACGGACAGGAATCCCCGGTGCACCAGGGCGGCCGGGTTCGCGGCCGCGGCGGAGCCCAGCACGGGCGCGGCGGACACCGGCGTGAAGTCGAAGTCGTTGACCCACTCGAGGCTCCTCATCGTCCCGCGCCACGCGACGAGGATGTCCCGCCTCCCCAGCGCCGCGACGCCCTCGTCGGTGGCCACGGCGACGTACCCCATCCAGTTGGACTCCCTGCTCCACGACTCCGGCAGCAGGTCCGGCAGCGGCAGGACCAGGAACGCCTCGGGCACGGGCAGCGCCGACGTGGCGTAGATGAACTTGGTGACGGCGTAGCTCCCCGCGGCGGCGGCGCCCGAGCTGGCCAGCAGGTCGGAGTAGCCGAACACGCACGCGCCGCAGTGCGGGGAGCGCTTCTCCTGGTTGAACCCGTCGTAGGTGGCCTGCGTGAGCTCGCCGTAGGAGATGAGGTTCGTGCGCAGGTCGATGTCGAGCGGATCCAGCAGGCCGGCCCAGGAGCCCGCGCCCTGGAGCTCCCGCCACCTGTTGGCGATGCTTCCAAGCATCGGCGACGACGACGCCATGGCCACACTTGCCACTTGCTGTTGATGAACTGTGGATGAACTCGATGGATCGCCTCGGCTACGCGTACGTGCCTTTGGTTTGGCTACCACAACCAGCTTGCTAGCTAGAAGAGAGTTAATTTGGCTTGGGGCTTGGGCTGCTTTGTTGCCTAGCAGCTTCAGCTTGGGGTTGTATTTATATCGCGTCGATGAGATCGATGTGCATGGTTTTGTTGTAATGCGTCTGCTTGGCGTGCTAATCTGCTTTCTGATACGCGTCCGTCTCAGGGTGCTATTTTATCCGGCCTGCTACCGGAAGCTGACCGGCGAGACAAGAAACTAGATGCGCCAAACGACTGTTGAGAGATACTTGGCTTTGTAATAGTAAAATGTTGCGTCTCGACAAAATGATCTTTGGCTTGTAATAGGCGTGTAGCCTAGCCTATATGCTCCCAGTAGGATCAGCGTGCTGGTCATGCGCTTTAGCCTGCTGCCTGATAGATGTGTAGTACGGAGCAGTGGCGTAGCCACATTGGGGCAAGCCGGGGCAGCCGCCCCAGCTAAATCTGTGTCGAATACATTCCTTCTTATCCGACGATATTTTTAAGGTTCGTCAGTACTTCTAGATGGCGTCATGGCTAGCAGGCTCTTATTACGTGCTAATGTGTGTCTTTATTCTTCAAATTTGAGGATACATCTTTAAACTTCACATAAAATTTGTGTATTTGCAGTATATAGATGTGTGAACTGATGTGCGTTTTATTTTGGTTTGATACGTCGTTAGTGTCGTCGCCCCAGCTAATTTTTTTTACTAGCTCCGCCACTGATCAGGTGTGGCTGCCATCTTGATTAATGTTTTCGAAGGAACACATATATGGTTAAAGGCAGGAATGCTTGTCACGGCATAGGTTTTTAATTGGCTTTATGATCGATCCATCACTTTCCTCGCAATATTTCCATCATGAACCTACCCTGCCCATCATCAGCAACCACATCAAGATATATATCTACTGCACTCACCGAGAGGCAATTCAGCTTTTGATCCAGTGTTAACCTCTGACATAAACTATACGAATCTTTAAGAAAATCAAGAGAAAAAGTGCGGGGAGCGCTTCTCCTGGTTGAACCCGTCGTAGGTGGCCTGCGTGAGCTCGCCGTAGGGATCAGGTTCGTGCGCAGGTCGATGTCGAGCGGGTCCAGCAGGCCGGCCCAAGGACCCGCGCCCTGGAGCTCCGCCACCTGTTGGCGATGCTTCCAAGCATCGGCGACGACGACGCCATGGCCGACACTTGCCACTTGCTGTTAATGAACTGTGGATGAACTCGATGGATCGCTTTGGCTACGCGTACGTGCCTTTGGTTTGGCTACCACAACCAGCTTGCTAGCTAGCTAGAGATCGATTTGGCTTGGGGCTTGGGCTGCTTGTTGCCTAGCAGCTTCAGCTTGGGGTTGTATTTATATCGCGTCGATGAGATCGATGTGCATGGTTTTGTTGTAATGCGTCCGCTAGCTTGGCGTGCTAATCTGTTTTCTGATACGCGTCCAACTCAGGGTGCTATTTTATCCGGCCTGCTACCGGGAGCTGACCGGCGAGACAAGAAACTAGATGCTGCGCCAAACGACTGTTGAGAGATACTTGGCTTTGTAATAGTAAAATGTTGCGTCTCGACAAAATGATCTTTGGCTTGTAATAGGCGTGTAGCCTAGCCTATATGCTCCCAGTAGGATCAGCGTGCTGGTCATGCGCTTTAGCCTGCTGCCTGATAGATGTGTAGTACGGAGCAGTGGCGTAGCCACATTGGGGCAAGCCGGGGCAGCCGCCCCAGCTAAATCTGTGCTGGTTCGAATATATTCCTTCTTATCCGACGATATTTCTAAGGTTCGTCAGCACTTCTAGATGGCGTCATGGCTAGCAGGTTCTTATTACGTGCTAATGTGTGTCTTTATTCTTCAAATTTGAGGATACATCTTTAAACTTCACATAAAATTTGTGTATTTGCAGTATATAGATGTGTGAACTGATGTGCGTTTTATTTTGGTTTGATACGTCGTTAGAGTCGTCGCCCCAGCTAATTTTTTTTCCTGGCTCCGCCACTGGGAGCAACGAAGCTTGGCTGCTTTGGGGAGGACTGGCTTGATGATCCCCTGATTAGCCGCAAGCTCGATCACTTTGTGGAGTGGATCAATGGCAAGAATAAACAACATCGGTGATAGTGGGTCACCCTGTCGCAATCCCCTTGCATGCTTGAATTTTTTACTCGGGACCCCATTTAGCAGCACTCGAGAGGATGAGGAGGCCAGTAATGTTGCGATCCAATCCCTCCATATCTGGCCAAAACCGAGAGCCTATAGTGCCTCAAGGAGGAATGCCCAACTCAGGGAATCAAAAGCCTTCGAGATATATAATTTGATGAACAGAGCCGGCTTTTTGTTTCTGTGCAAAGCTTGGATTACATTTTGGACATAGACAAAGCTGTCGTGGATACATATCTTTTTTATGAAGGCATTATGAAATCATGAGACTAAATCATTTAGCTTTGGTGCTAGTCTGTCCGCCAAAATTTTGGTTATTATTTTTGCAAGGCTGTTGATGAGGCTAATAGGTCTGAAATCCGAGATTGTCTTGGCATCCTCCTTCTTTGGGATTAAAATAATGTTAGCCTCATTGATCAGATCCAATCTTCGGGTGCGCAACTGGTGGAAGGCTCTCAGATCCTCTATAAGGTCACTACGAATTATATCCCAACATCGTTTGTAGAAGAGACCTATGAAGCCATCCGGGCCTGGAGATTTTTCCGCTGGCAGGTGCATCACTATAGATTTGATCTCCCCTTCCTCAAAAGGGTCTTCCAAGTCGGCTAAATCATGGGGGTGATAACCCAAGTTGCTCCAATTTAGGTGTGCTGATCGTTCCCGAGTGGTTCCAAGTAAATCCACAAAGTGTTCGTACACCACTTCCTCTTTCTCCTGGTGGCTGATCACTGTACCCTGGACCGTATCTAATGATGGGATGTACAATTTTCTTTTCCTCATGTTAGTGTGCAACATGTAAAATTTTGGTATCGCCCTTACGTATCCATGTTAGCCGCGAGTGTTGCCTGGCTCTTGTCCACTTGATGGCCGCAAGGCCCACTGACTTAGCTTTGAGATAATGTCTGAATTCCAACTCTTCTGCTGTGAGTACTCGGTGTTCCTGTGCAACGTCAAGAAGGAGAAGTGCTTCATTTGCTATGGCTAGTCGGAGGTCCAAATTTCCTAGGTTTTGTCTTCTCCAAAGTTTTAAGGCTTTGGCAGTACGGATGAGCTTTACATGCATCCTGAGAATGGCATCCTGCGTGTGGACCAGTGTTTCCCATGCTGTTGTAATGCGTCCGCTAGCTTGGCGTGCTAATCTGTTTTCTGATACGCGTCCAACTCAGGGTGCTATTTTATCCGGCCTGCTACCGGAAGCTGACCGGCGAGACAAGAAACTAGATGCGCCAAACGACTGTTGAGAGATACTTGGCTTTGTAATAGTAAAATGTTGCGTCTCGACAAAATGATCTTTGGCTTGTAATAGGCGTGTAGCCTAGCCTATATGCTCCCAGTAGGATCAGCGTGCTGGTCATGCGCTTTAGCCTGCTGCCTGATAGATGTGTAGTACGGAGCAGTGGCGTAGCCACATTGGGGCAAGCCGGGGCAGCCGCCCCAGCTAAATCTGTGTCGAATACATTCCTTCTTATCCGACGATATTTCTAAGGTTCGTCAGCACTTCTAGATTGCGTCATGGCTAGCAGGTTCTTATTATGTGCTAATGTGTGTCTTTATTCTTCAAATTTGAGGATACATCTTTAAACTTCACATAAAATTTGTGTATTTGCAGTATATAGATGTGTGAACTGATGTGCGTTTTATTTTGGTTTGATACGTCGTTAGTGTCGTCGCCCCAGCTAATTTTTTTTCCTGGCTCCGCCACTGGTACGGAGTACGTACGTGAGCCCGTCAGTTGTGTGCACGATCAGTTATGTATCATCCATCCCTCTGCTGCCAATGTTCTCGTCCCTTTCAGTTTCGTAATAACCTACTGGCTACTGCACAGTTGCATTGGTTGATGCTACTAAGTGGTAACAGTACTACACGCTAGTAAGTATTAACAGTCACCCGGCTGGTGAAATATTGACTTTGGGTTCAGTACACTTGCCACGGTTAAAGTCTCCTCGGCAGTACAACAACGCGGTGAAAACGATTCTTGCCGGTACACCAGCGAAATGAAGCCGCGTGTGATCGGTAAGTGGCAAGCTGGACAGATGTGTGCCCAGAATTGTTCCTCCTGCACCAGAGCAACAGTAAGTGAAAGAAAGGTCCAGGCATCTGGCGCTTGACCTGGCATATGCATGGTGGTTACAGGAACGGACATACAGGTGCATGTGTCACTTCATTGCGTGCAAGCCTTTAGTTGCTTGTCCCGTCGAAGATCTGACCATTATCCTGCTCCACTGTTTTTTAGTTCTTGAGCGAAGTTTATGACGTTGTTGATTGGCACAGCAAAGATGGGAGTAGCCGAGTAGCTTTCAAACGTGTACCATGAGCCAATAAATTAGAAGGAACCAACTAAGATTTACTATACCTACGTTTGCCTATGATAGGCTAAAGTATTTGGTCAGAACGTCAAATTAAAAAAAAGATGATTGGCACAGCAAATCTTCCTAGTTTACCTAGTCAGGAGTTCTTCTAGTTCGAAGTATTAGTAGACGTTCTTTGCTTTCCTTTGTTTTTAACAAAATATCACTATATATGTAGATGCTCTAACAAACACTAACTATATGAATATATCTCAAAAACTGGTCCGGTATATTCGAATTCGAATCTTGAGATAGACAAAGTCACTATAGACATTGTGCCTATAACTAAAAAAGTAACGTTTATTAATTTCTGAAAATCAAATAAAAATATGAGTAAATATGTTTAAATCGAGGATTCGAACCGAATGAGCATATTTTATTAAAAAATTCTAACCAATTAAGTTACACCGCTTTGCAAATGCTTAGAAAATGCTTGATGGCTTAAATAACCGTATCACACATCTGCCGGCGTGGCAGGGGTAGCGTTGCACTACTCTTGAATCTCTATTTAAAATAGGAGATAATCATGTATACAGTGTTTTTAGAAAACATTATTTGTGATAGGCTCACAGCTATGGACAGAAAAATGACTTGTACCACGATTCCCGGCAAAAGAAATCGATGTACGATAGAGATACGACATGCTAGCATGTTGCATAGACCGTCGCTTTGTTTCTCTAGTTTGTCGAAAAGGGAGGGGGCTTGTCTAGGATAGAGACAATTGCTTTGCTCATGGTGCAGAAAACGTCTATAGTTTGCAACAAGCCAAACGGCCGTTCATGTTCACTCAGGTGCTTCTTGTGCATAGCTGCAACTCTCGAGCATTCGTCCATCTCCATCGGCACTCTCATACATTGCCATGTTAAAAGCTCCAACCAACTTGCGACCCAGTACCCAGCATGCATGTATATAACAGTACCCAGCATGGATAGAAAACAGTATCACCTTGATTCACCCGTCACTCACGTCCAGGCTCTCCAACTTATCGGAAAACCACACATCGCCCATCAACAATCATAACGGATCTTGTTGCTTCGTGCCTTTGGAATTGCACTGACCCAGCAATGTTCGGCTCAACAGTGCAAGGTCACACGAAGACAGCAGATTCGTGTCTAGCAGCCCAAATAATTGAATTCCAGAGTGGCAGCCAACCCAGGTGCAAATGCAGTACCAGATTAACAGGCGGGATCGAGCAAGTGGCAAGTTTGTTTCCGTTTCCGTCACGACTCACCAAGCTATTGGCCGAGCACAAAAGGCACCGGCGACCGGTGTGATTGTTTCTGGTACAAGTTTTGTTCAGGTTGGCAACTAAGCCGCTGGATTTTTATTGTGGAGCACAACGCCTCAACTTCCCAGCTGAAGAGGGGGCAAGAAAAGGCAGTCAAACAAAAATTTCAAGAGATCTCCTCAGGCTGATATATGAATTGTTAGAATCCGTGCAAGCTGCCTAGTTCCCGTGGGCGAACTTGATACCCTTCTCAATGGAAGACTTGAGCTCGCCCTTGAGGTTTTCCAGTCCCTGCTTCTCAAAGTCGGAGAGCTCGCCCAGACCAAGCACTTCCTCCACACCATTCTTGCCGAGCCGTACCTGTAGCATGAAAGGAAGTGTGTTAAAACTCCACTAGCCAGCATATGAATACCATCCCTTGAGAAAAAAATCAGCAAAGTCGAGTGCAATAATACACTAGAAAGAATCAATCTAACTAGTATATAGGTAAGGCATTGGCATATGAAGAACGCATTATTTTAATCAGCCAAAATGAAAATACCCTCTTGCAGCTGCAAGACAGGAAACAATATGGCCAATGTCACACTGATTCTCAAAAGGAAAAAAAAACACCAAATGGCGATGGTTCACAAGTTCAATACTCCAGTCCATTTAATCCCATAAGTTCAATAATTCAGGGCACAGAACCTATGATTTGGATCCTTGCTTCCAAAGTAAATAAACAGATTGACTAATATAAAAAGTGTAAATCAAATTATGCCATGTTAATTTAAGTGTTGGTAATCGGTGTAAGCCTTCAACAAAAAAGAAGGGAAGGCAGCAAAAGATTTACTTTGATCATATGATAAAACATAACTGCACTTTACATATTTATACACTAGATAAGTACCTTGGAGGCAAAGAATGGCAACTCCATAACAGTTGATTGCACAAAAGAGCACTCTACAATGTCGGGAACTCCATTCAGACCCTTCAAGCATGCATCTGCAAAAACAGCACCAGCATATCTGCGCACAGAAAAAAAAACATATTAGAAAAACAAACTGCAGAAGAGACTGACCCGAAATAAGCATAAATCTAGCATGACTACGATATGATGATTCATAAAACAGAACATCACATGCAGACAAGCTAAGGTAAAGTCACAGGGAAATTCCAGACACGGGGGTGTTGGGATGAGAGCGATTACTCGGTGATACTACTAATAAGATTGGATACAAAACCTGCCAAAAACAGGCTCTAGCTCATATGGCACTAAATTAGTTGAAAAATAAGATAAATAATATTGTACATATGCTCATGGACAAGTGGGCCCTTCTTTTGGCAAGAAGCTTCATTCCAAATAGTAGCAATATCCTGATGCTCACATAAATGCAATAACAGAAGTCCACAAAGTAGAATGTCTAAATAAAACTCCGTAGACCAAAATAGAAGCAGGTGTGGTACAAGCATGTCTCTTATATTCACAGGCATATTTCAATTATACATGTATATTGAAAGAAAAAGTAAAAATGATGTTCACTACAATCAGTTAGATTCATATAAATCCAGTTCTGCCAGTAAACTGATGCAATACATATACAATCAAATGAATACATGAACAAACATGATACATCTGTAAGAATATAGATTTAATAGCACCAGATTTCGGTCACATGTAGCTCACTAGCTTTGAAGTTATAAGCTTGTGCAGGAGATTGTATGTGGAATGATGCAGCAGCTAGCTTTTGTCACAGGCAGTTCTTCTAAGAAAATTCAAGCATCTGCTGATGGACTAGTTGCAAGGATAGAAGACAGTACTCATAAAATTCCATAAAGATCATAAACAGACAGGATATGCTAGTTACAGGTTCTATAGTGTAACCGATAGACATGCTCACAAAGATCCATATGATTTATAGACTTACGCCATGGACAACGTTGCAGACCCCTTTCCAGCCTTTGCTTCAACAACCTCCGTCCCACCATCTTGTGTCCTCTTGGTGAGGGCCACAATGTCTTCTTGAGACAATGAATTGCTTGCCGGAGTGGCCTGCACAAAACAAACTTTTTGATTGAGTTGAAGCTTATGTTTTACTAGCTTTAGATACACCTAGCATGACAATTGAAATGACTATCAGTTGCAGAGCATTAAAGTACAACAAAGGATTATGTAATGTAAACCGCTAACCCAAGATAGCTTCAAGCGTCCATCTGCGCAACTGTACAGATTGACATTATTGAACAAGTCTAGGCAAACATACTCGGTTGACTCTTGTCAACAAAATACAACCTCATTGCTAATCAAATTGCAAGTTTTGTCAACAATATCCATGCAATCACACTACTTGATCATTGCGGGCATGCTTATACTATAACAGCAAGTGTTACTTTTGTCACTGGTTATATCTATTCTAACTGGGTACATTTTGGATATCATTGTTTCGCTGAAGGAAACAGCAATTGTGTATACAATACCTGTGAGAAGAGTGGCAGAATAGTAATACCAGCATGGCCTCCGACAACAGGAACATTCACCTCTGCAGAAGTCACAGCAAGTAGCAACAACTCACATTGAGAGAAACGCAAATTAAATCTGGCAACCATAATCTCAATGTCTAGCAATTGTCAAGCAAAACAAAGTCTTATTACCAGTAACTGGCACGCCCGCCTTTCCAGCATAAAAAGTTTTAGCACGAACAACGTCAAGAGTGGTCACACCAAACAGCTTCTTCTCATCATAAGTACCAGCCTTCTTGAAAACCTCCGCTGCAATTGGGACAGTGGAGTTGACAGGGTTGCTGATCATATTGACAACGGCCTAAACAAGCACATAATCAATGATCAGTGTGATAGCACAAACTAAACAAGAATAAATGGAAATGTTTACTTGAAGACTCAGATTAGACATATACAATTACAAGCATGCATGGATCACTCAAATATCATCCAACATATTATAATACCCAGTAAATTGATCATATGGAAAGCATAGGAATAGCACATCAATATTTCTAGTGCATGTGAACCGGGCTCTGGAGGTGTAACCTCTTAGAAACCAGAAATGGCATTGAGGCTGTCAACTAGCACGTGCAATTATGTATGTTTTGAGCAAACAGTGTTGCCATCAGTTATAGGTAGGTGCACCACTTTACTGCACCAGGACAGAACAGAACGGAACACTAGATCTGCGCCAAATCCTATTCCAATTTCCAATTGGAGAAGTAGAGCGCCGAATCTAGCAAGCAAATCTATATGCCTAAACTGCAGATCTACAGTGGCAAGGGCGTCTTACGTTGGGGCAGTGCTTGGCGATGGCGGTGCAGAGGCCCTTAACGATGCCGGCGTTGATGTTGAAGAGGTCATCCCTGGTCATGCCGGGCTTCCTGGGCACCCCGGCGGGGATGATCACGACGTCGGATCCCTCCAGCGCCTCCCCGAGCTTGTCATCACCCATCAACCCCTTCACCTGCAAAATCCGACAACAATCAGCTCGCATCCTGCAGAACCCGTGGAGCGCGTCGAGCGAGCAGGGTAGCTGAGGGTAGCTGGGGCGTACCAGGGCCGGGGAGTTGATGTGGGACACATCGGCGGCGACGCCGGGGGTTCCCGCGATATCGTAGAGCGAGAGGGAGGAGACGAGCGGGTTGAGCTTCATGAGGAGCGAGAGCGGCTGCCCGATGCCGCCCGCCGCGCCCAGGATGGCCACCTTCCGCTCCGGGTTGGCCGAGGAGGCGTAGCCGCGGCGGCTGCGGCGGAGGAGCTCGGACGTGGATTTCAGCAGAGACGGCCTCATCGCGGCGACGGGGTTGGGCTCACTCGGGCTGTCTCGCTGTGGAGTGTGGACTAGAGGGGGAGCGGAGGCGTGCGGCGGCGGCGGCGCCGGGTAGGGCTTTAATAGAGGGGAGGGACGGGGGAGGAGAAAGGATCCAAATGCGGGTGGATGGGATCTAAAGGCAAGTTGTTGGTGCTGGCGGTGGGAGAGAGAAAAGGCAAAGGGTTTTGGGCCTTTTGGCGTCGACGTCTCCGCCCGTTCGGAGGTGATATTTTTTTTGTTCTGTGCTGGCCTGCTGGGTTTATCTGGCTGGCCGAGGCTGAAGTGTCACTTCTGCACTGAGGTGTACAACGACTGCGCGACGCGGCACTTAACGACTTGCACCAGGACAGCTTTTTTTTTGCTTTGCCTGCTCAAACAACAGCGGTCATATCACCCTTGACCTTGGTTTTGTGCTTAGCTTCCTGCACTCTGGCTGATTGCGAGAGACACATTTGCTGAAGCCAGAGTGGCACATGGCCCCTAAAAATGGATCAGCTTAACTCGTCACTCGTCTAACGCATTCCCAACAGACGGCCGGAGTATGCAACCGGATTCACCATCAAAATGAAGCCTGCGAATAGTTTAGTCAATCTCTACTCTTAATAATCCTATGCTCAGGAAACTACGTGGTGCGGCCCGTGGGTCTGCCCTCCGCGTGCCCCCGCATCGCGACGCCCCTGCGCCCCCTAAACCCTAGCTAAACAAATCCCCCAACGCTCGCTCGCGCCGCCGCTGCCCCACGCCCGACGTCCGCGATCCCCACGCCAACGGCGAGGTGCAGCCGCCACTGCCCCCACGCCCGACGTCCGCGCGATCCCCACACCAACGGCGAGGCGCAGATCGACGGCGACACGGATCACAGGTAAAGCTCGTGAAACCCTTGTCCCCAATCCCCCGACCGCCTAACCCTAGCCCTTGGCCTGGCTGGCCGCCCGCTGGCAGTGGCCACGCCGCGCCATGCCCGCGCCGCCCGCTGGCCGTGGCCGCGCCGCGCCCGTGGCCTGGCCGGCCGCCCGCTGATTTATATCCCTGATTTTGTTTTCTCTTCTTCTTGTTGAATGGCGCGGGAGTTGTGAGATTTGGTTGCAAAACTTGCTCCTTTGATCCTTCCTCGGCTGCTTGTGGCCTGCTGCAGCCGTGTGGCTTGAGATTATTGCTCATTGCTCAGTGCGGAAATTTCGGCATTGGGGATTGTATTTTCAGTTCAATCGCTTTTCTATTCAAGAACAAGTTTCTTTTACGAGATTTGCTTTCTGGTTTTGCCTGTTAACGTTCAGTCTCTGGAGTTTTTTTTTACACATCGGATCAGACGACGAACGGCAGCACTTTCTATGCACGCACCAATTCTTATCGCCATCCAAATACTGACTACCGTGCTATTGCCCCCTCTTAATTTCAGGTTACTGCAGTGCGAATTATCCATATAACTTCCTGCCAGTTCAGCTAATCGAAGACTTGGCACTGGTATGTAGTAACTAATAGGGCTGCTATGGAGTTGTTAAATCCTGTTGATCATTGTTGCTGAAACTTGGTAAGCTGATCTTATTCAAGCTGTTTGTTTTTGACACTCTGCAGGTAAAAGCACCAACAGATTGGATGGGAGCTTGCTGAAGTATGACTGTACAAAGCTAATTCCATCGCCTCCACATTCTCAAAATTGGGTAAGTTCAGAAATTTAATGATCTCCAGGATACGATATTGCATTTCTGCACTTTTCAATGTGCTGAGGAAGTGAGGCATTATTTACTGGTTGGAGTAGTTTGTGTTGTTATCTTGTCATTGAGCATTAACAAACATTATATAAATTTACCATTTCATAACTGTGGTAATTAATTTGAAGATGTGGCTGCAATGGAAGGACTATATACTTTTCTTTGACATCTTTATTTTTAAACAAAGCAATATAATCAATAGTAAAATGCTACAATTGTTTGAAGGAAATAATATCCTTTAAATTTGTATCATGCATGTGCTTAATTAAGTTAAGAAAAATAACAATGAATGAGTCAACTGATCAGAGTAGGTAGCTATATTCAGCATAAAGGTTGCTGATATATATTAGCATTTTTTATGAGAATGGCGCCGGCCCGCTCGAAACATTGTGGCCTGGCCGACCTATTCAAGTTGAATAATGATTGCTAGGTAATATTAATATCTGTGATTGATCTAAGTTCTTCACTTGTGAATTCTTTCCATTGCGGCGCCACCAATGCAGCAGCTGAAGCATTAATGTTTCTCGTGACCTTCTTCTTTTCTTGCTTCGTCTGTAGACAAGCAGCCAAACCACAACAACTAAAGTGGTTGCCAGAATGAAACCACTAACAGCAATGAAAGCTATGAAATACTCCTTGTGGCAGTGATCATGGTAGCATCTGTCTACTGACACCAAAAATATACTATCGGTACAAATATTAAGGCAAATTATCATTTGTTAGTGAAATGGATAAAACCTTAATAAATTACAGACTCACCATGACTCATCATGCAAATCAGACCATGGGACGCACTGCACCTCTTTCCAGTGATTGAAACACGACTATTGGCCACCAGAGTGCACAAATCATTGTTGTTGGCTAGACGCATGCAGTACCACTGCAGTTTTGGTTGTGTTCTACTTTTTCTGATGTACTCGATTACATCTAACCGAACGCAGCAGATGCATTAGGCACTATGAGATGAACTACTTGATTTAATCATGCTGGTCCGCATACAGTGCTTGAAAGCAATTGAAAGGATAACACGCAGGCGGCCTATGCAGTGCTTCCAGGGCTGTAGGGAATATTTTCCCTGAAGATTGCTCCCAGCTTGTGATAAATCCAGTCCAATGTTGTGTAATCTATTGCAATTTGAGGACAACAGGTACCGATCCATCTGAACTTATTTCCATCATATGCACAGTCCTCTACGTATGTTTCTAAGTGATGTAAACTTCTATAGGTAGTGGAGAAGGCTGAAGGGACTCTTTTAGCAGTTTGATTGATCTTTTTGGCCAGCTCGGTCATCACTCACCACCTGACTGGTATGAGGATGGAGCATACAATTCACTTTTCTCATCTGTAGAAGTCTAAACAAGTCAAGCACATTTTCTTGTAGTGCAGCCGTGCAGGTAATGAGGACATTATTTTTTTAGCAGTTAAAAACGTTTCCATCTACCTTTTCCCCCTGTATTTGAGCCACAAAGTAAAAGATTTTAGGTTGTAGAAGTCCTGAACTTAATGCAAAAAGGAATCTGAACAATTGATCTTAAGTTATAATGAGTTAATGACTACACCTTTTAGGTATGCATTGCTATTTGTGTTGGTATTTCTTTTCTTACTCATGAATCATGGTAATTGTAATTTTTTTATTTTGCTCTCTTCATGGGTCCTGGTTTTTTCTGCTGCCTTTGGGTCACTCCATCTAATGGATCATGAGCCATTGCTACGATTTTTTTAATTAGGTATAGTCGCAGCGGCAGCTGCACTGATCTCCTGAGGCCCATTGTTGATGCCACCCCCATTGTGTTTGATCTAACACTTTGATTTTTCTTCAATTTGATCTGGCTGAATCTTACTAGGTTTTGATCCGTTCCACCTCGTCCTCACCTTGGCAAGCCCCATTCTTCGGTTGATTGTTCGGGCGATCTCGATCTGGATGTATGGGTCTGTGATTTAGTGTTTTGCTCTCCTGTTCCTCCATTAATATGTAGCTACAGAAGTGCTGCACAAATGTCATGGGCCAGAAGTGTGGGCAGTATGGCTGATGCATTAATGAATAATCAAAATTCTATGCATCAGAATGTTAAATGACCTCAGGGACAAATTTGCCTAATCTTGCCTGCCCTCCTCTGGTAGAGGATGTCAGCTCTTTGTTGTCACCGCGGACGACGCCTGCCTGGGCACATGGGCCCTAGCTATCCATTATGCTACCACACCAACGACCCAAGGATGGGATCAAGAGCTGTCAGACGCGACTCCAATGAATCACGTGAGGCCGTAATCATGTATTATTTTCTTTCGTAAATTATGTTGGCACACATATGAGCTCTGAATCACCGTGGATCAATTCTATGTACTCATCGATCAACATTTCATTTTGTTCAACTAAGTAGATGATGTGCAGTCTCAGGTAGTTGAAAGTACTACTACGGACTAGATGGACTCTAGGGATGCTATCTGTGTGTCTGCTTTGTTGGTGTGTGCTGCTCACTCTATACCTTGTATGTATGTTACTCATGCTATTTATGTAATGTAAGACCACCGAACTTCTCTTGCCCAGCGGTATCCCAGCAATAGAATCGGATCTTACCACAGTTAGTGGTGAAATCCAGTGGATGAACTTCCACACCAATGGTTGCTGAAACAAGAAAATGCATTAAAGTTGCAAGTATAATTAACAGCAAACAGATCAAAGAAAACCCAAGTCCACATGACACTTACGTTCATATTTCTTCTCAAACTCTCCAGTGAGATGCCTCTTCACAAATGTGGTTTTACCTGCAGGCAAAAGAAAAAACAAGTATTACAACCTAATATGGCTGACAGAAGCTTTAAAAAAATAGGTACAAGGTAGAGAATAAAAAGTAAGCATCTAAGACTTAGTGAGGTCAATATCAGCAATAGACCTATAAACTATCAAATGCATAATGTTACATACAAAAACAAAATGATAAATGTCATCCTAATATTTGTCAATACTTCTTAGGGTCATGCCATTTATGATCAAGAGAAAATTAGTTAGGCATCCACAATATTTCATGTCCCTCTGAATTTTGTATAGACAGCTCAACATTGTGGAGGGGAAAATGCAGTATATGTACGATGAGCATGGGAAAAGATACCTAAATTGCTTTTGGGGTTATCATGAGTCGTGACAGTGCTGTGTAGTCATGCCATCCGGGTCAATTTTGTGCTGAAACAGATCAATTGCTCCAGCCTCTCAATTGTCGACAAAATGGCTGGCAATCTCAAGGAAAAATGTTCTCTCTCTCCTTGTGGCAATAGGTACATGAATTCATTCATGTATGCTACTAATGCCTCTCAATGTTCTATTCTCAATTCTGTGACCGAATCGAACAAACTAGCAATTTTGATGGTCTATTCGGTGCGATCTTAAAACCGTCAAATTGAATTTTTTTTGTATGATCTATTTATCATGCTCCATGTATCATACCCGTAGCAACGCACGGGCATTTACCTAGTTGAGCAATAGGAGTATTTAGTTCCAATCATTCAAAGAAATAACTTTTAAAGGATTAGTTTAAAAATGGAAACAATTTTTAAAGGGAAAATTTGCTAGGACATGCAAAATGGAGTGCTTTTGCTGAGATACACCGTTGACCGCGTTATATGCTGGTGGACACTCTCATTTTGTGCTAATTTGCTGGAAGACGCCACTTCGATTAAAATAACATTTTTTAGCCAAGTAGGAGAGAGAAACGTGATGAAATATCAATTTTACCCTTGACCCTAGTTGTCATATTCTTCCCCTTCCAAGCCACGGACAAGGAAGCCTCTGCTGCTCTGGCGCACCCGCTCCTCGAACCCTTCCGGCAGCCACTTGGCCCGGAGCTTCCCCTCCGACTTGGGTCAAAAAAGTGGGACCAAGAGCAAAAATGACATTTTATCACGTTTCTCTCTCCTACTTGACCGAAAAACGTTATTTTAATCCAAGCGAAAAACGTTATTTTAATCCAAGCGGTGTCTTCCAGCAAATTTGCACAAAATGAGAGTGTCCACTAGCATATAACGCGATCAACGGTGTGTTTCAGCAAACAAACTCCACTTTGCATGTCCTGTAGCAAATTTTTCCATTTTTAAACCAGATTGCTGTTACCCAGAAACCACGAGCAAACCAACCAGTTCAAGAACCTAATAATGTAAACAAATATCAGAGTAGATACAACGAAATCGTCTGTTCACGCAGTCCCACCCTATTCCCTCAGATTAGACATGCATGAATAGAGAGACTACAACCAGGACACGAGATATACGCCAGAACCAGCTTTTATATGATACAGCAGGTAATAGATAATCGAGGCAGTCCAAAGCGACTGCCCCCAACAACGTTTACCATCAACAACCAGAGTTACAAAGCAATGTATAAAGGAACCAGCAAATTCATGGCGACAGGTCCATCGATGTCCACACATTCAAAAGTTGCAAAACGGAGAAGAGAATGATCCAGATTCAGACAAGCTAACTCTAGAGAGAGTTCACCCTAAAACAAACTCTTATGCAACGCCCAACTCCGTCTGCTCAAGTCCGAGACTCGTGATCCACTCTCTACTCGATCAGATCGTCATCGTCATCAGGAAGAGGCTGTGCGGCAGCCGCAGCAAGCTCGGCTTCATGCCTGCAAGCAAAATTGAGAAGCGAATCAGTTCTTGCAACACTTTGAATGGAGGTGGCAGATTAAAGGTAAAGGATAAAGGAACATGAAAAATGAAAAGGCAGACAAGAACAAAGGTAACACTCACTGTTGCTGCATAGCCATGTCGATGGTAACTTCCGGAGGCTTAAGAGCAACGGCTTCAACAAAGTGAAGGTTTGGATCACTGACAACACCAAAACGATCAACAACAATTAATATTTTAGTGGTAATTAGCGGTGAGTTCAAGATGCAAGGAACTTCGGTTAGCCAATTACCCAGCCAGCTTCCTTGCAAGGTAAAGGAAAGGCTTCTCAAAGTTGTAATTGCTCTTAGCCGAAATTTCATAGTACTGCAGATTCTTCTTCCTGTGGAAGGTGACCTGTTTGGCCTTGACCTGCCTGTTCTTCACATCAACCTTGTTACCGCAAAGGACAATGGGGATGTTTTCACACACCCTGCATGGATTCATAATTTAACATTAGAATCTCCAAAACAAAAATAAACCTCAACTACAATTTATATGGCACAGAAAGGCTAAAACAAACCTGCACAGGTCCCTATGCCATGTAGGAACATTCTTGTAGGTCAGCCTTGAGGTTACATCAAACATAATAATTGCACACTGGCCATGGATACTGCATGGAAACAGAAAATCAGAATCAGTTAAGATGTAATGGAGAAGTCTAGTTTTTATTATCAAAATCAGGATGGAAATTTGATTATTCAGATCAGTACGGTTCAGATAGCACTGATAGGTAAACGTTCATACATATGAAATCCAGCAGAAACTTCATCACATTTACTAAAAAGTTTCAGAAAAATGACTTACTAGTATCCATCCCTAAGACCACCGAACTTCTCTTGCCCAGCGGTATCCCAGCAATAGAATCGGATCTTACCACAGTTAGTGGTGAAATCCAGTGGATGAACTTCCACACCAATGGTTGCTGAAACAAGAAAATGCATTAAAGTTGCAAGTATAATTAACAGCAAACAGATCAAAGAAAACCCAAGTCCACATGACACTTACGTTCATATTTCTTCTCAAACTCTCCAGTGAGATGCCTCTTCACAAATGTGGTTTTACCTGCAGGCAAAAGAAAAAACAAGTATTACAACCTAATATGGCTGACAGAAGCTTTAAAAAAATAGGTACAAGGTAGAGAATAAAAAGTAAGCATCTAAGACTTAGTGAGGTCAATATCAGCAATAGACCTATAAACTATCAAATGCATAATGTTACATACAAAAACAAAATGATAAATGTCATCCTAATATTTGTCAATACTTCTTAGGGTCATGCCATTTATGATCAAGAGAAAATTAGTTAGGCATCCACAATATTTCAAGTATGTGTGCATTCCAAACATTAGATCAAGAGATAAACAAAAAACCCCACATCCTAAATTTAGTCGCTTCACATGTGTTCCGCTAATTTACATGAAAAGCAGGAGTTGCACCAATTTTACATATGTATACACAAATCATAATCGTGATGCCAGTATTTATGAGAGACAGTAGTAACTTTATAAATAGAAACAGACCCTACGATTCTAAACTCTAATTCTAGCGTACAGTTTATATGTTAAAAATTCCAAAAGAGGGGACAGTTCGATAACGTGGCTATGATTAAAATTAGTGCTACAAGAAAAACACTGCCTAATATTCCAATCATGGAGCATCATAACATGGACAGATTCCACATAACAGCAGATGCCAGAATCCATCAGATCTCGTAGAAACTAAGTGCGTATACGAACCTAACACGCCAGATCCTACCATCTAGGAAATAATCGAGACACGTATCGAACAGAAACTCACCCGTTCCGCCGTCGCCGACGATGACAAGCTTGAAGCTTGGGTAATCCACGGTCCCCTGATTCGGCAGCGCCTGAAATAACACAAAACACCACAGATCAAACACAGTCAACAACAGATCCACGGATCAAAGGCGGCGAGAATTGGATCCGTTGGCGCACTCACCATGTCGGTCGCACGGGAGGAACCGCACGTGATGCGGCGATGCGGACTTCAGACCACGGGAGAGCAGCAAAACCCTAGAATTCGAAATGGAACTGGGCGAGCCGCCGGTGGAGGCGGAGGGTTTTATAGCTGCGGTGGCGTGCTATTCTTTTCTGGGGGGTGCGGGGTTTTGGTAGCTTTGGATGAACGCAGGAATTGTGGCCGCCGGATCTTGGGCGGCGGGTGGGGATCGCATCCGGCTAGCTTTCGTCCCACGCGAGATTTCTGGCCGTCGGATCCGGAAGGTGCCGTTGGAGCCTCAACATGGGCCGTTTGGGCTTTCTCTCGTTCGTTCACCACACACGCACACACAATGGGACAAACGGCCGGCCTAACAATTTCTTCGGCCTTTTGATATTTGGGTCTGAGATAATTCGGAGTATTTGTTTTCTAGAAAAAAATGCCGATATATTTTATTTCTGTTAAAAAAGGATAAATATCTAGTTGAGCTACACCAGCACACCTTTTAGAAAAGAAAACATATTAATTAACATCTCAGCTGTTACATCGATCAATGCATGGTAAAGAAATTGACAAACACCCACAAACATGGTATCTCAAACACAAAATTTTTGTAGAGATATTATTAAAAACTCGCTGCTTGCAATGATGAGGATTTAAAATGCAATTCTATTGCTAAATCTCCAACCATTGTGAGCAAAGATCTCCATGACCGTAGTCTTAAGCCTGCGATATTCATCCTTCATTGAGACACGATCGCACTCCTTCTAAAACAAAGCCCAGCACAACTGGTGTACCTCTCCGTACCTCCGAACACAGGCAGGTATCGTTTTGCATATTGACTTTAAAAAATGCAACTTTAAATACAGTTTTTTTGTTGCGGTGCATTATTTGTAAAGTATAGCAGAAATATATTGTGGCAGCTGCTTATTGAGAAAATTCCACCCATATAGCAGTATTATCGGTTAAATTTTGAAATGTTTAGAATTACAAAAAAAAATTATCCAAGAACCCACAGATTTTAAATAAGAACCCACATCTCATTCTATTACGTCTACCTCATGCGCGTACTGCGTAGTAGAATCATGTAGGGCAATGGTGGCACACAGACTCATCCAAAATAAAGGCATCTTTCAACCGTGAATGCGCTAGGCTATGAGAAAACTGTCATTCACGAAATTATTTGACTAGACCTGGTTCAATCAATCTACTCCCTTCGTCTCATAATATAAGTATTTTTCGATTTCTGTGCATCATTTTTGACCGCTCGTCTTATTTAAAAAATTTATAAAAATATAAAAACTATTATGATATATTTAAAATGTATACGATGATAAAACACGTCATAACAAAATAAATAATATTTTCATAAATTTTTTGAATAAGACGAACAGTCAAACGTGAACGGAAAAAGTCAACAAATGCTTACATTATAGGACGGAGGGAGTAGCTAGCTGCTTAGCGTAGGTCGCTGAAACTCAATTATTTGAAGGAAAAACATGCCGATCTCCTGGAGTCTCCAGGAAATTTGGATTTCGGCCCTGTTTAGTTCCTAATCCCATCATCAAATTTCAAAAATTCTCTCTCCAAACTTCACTTTTCACCTATCACATCAAATCTCTCTCCTAATGCATGAAGTACTAAACGTGGGTAAATAAAAAAAACTAGTTGCATGGTTTTGATGTACACGACGAGACAAATCTTTTGAGCCTAGTTAGGTCATGGTAGGACAATGTTTACTACAAACAAACGAAAAGTGCTACAGTACGCTACAGTGTCCGATGTGACTTTTTCACTTCACTTTTCACCCTTTTTTCAGGAACTAAACACCCCCTCCATAAGGGAAGAAAAAGGTACCAAACTGACAAGACATCAGACGCTTCTGGCCGAATAAATCTCTTCTATGGGCAGCATAGCTGCACTACTGTCAATGGAAGACGATGAGTGATTAGAAATCTCGCGTAACAGAGTAGTACATTCACACGCGAGTGCATTCAGAAATTGAAGCGGCTATTCGGGGGAGAAAAGGACCCTCACATGTCCTGAACGGAAAAGGAGATAAATCAAATTTTCACTGGTGTCGAATCAAAACAAAATGATCTAACAACAAGTCTTGAGAACAAATGTTTTTCTGTAATGCTGAAACAATACCATGTTTGTTTTTTGATGAATCTACAGTCAGAGCAATTCCAAGCATAAAGCATAACAAAACCCGTGAAGACTGCATGTTTTGCTTTGCATCGTGCCTGCAGGCTTGCAGCCCTGCGCTTTCGTATTATGAAAACCAACAGTATTTCCCAATCACTCAACACGGACGCGCTATATATACCCTGACGGCCTGACTATGCACACCTATACACATCGCTTGCGAAAAGCAGATCGATAGATACACAAATGCAATAGAAAACGACTAATTCCTAGTCTTCTAGTAAGTTTTTTTTTCTAATACAGATCTGATCAAAAGACAGGTATGGCAATGGCGACTCAGATGGCCGAGACCTTGGGGACGGGCACGGGGTACTTGTCGACGTCCTCCATCCAGGGGTTCCTGAATCCCTTCTCCTTGGCCGGGTTGATCGACCGGAGCGCCTTCCAGACGGCGCTGTTGCACTTGAACCCTGAGCCGAAGGCAATCTGCCAGGTGCGGTCGCCCTTCTTGATCCGTCCCTTGGCCTCCGTGTAGGCGAGCTCGTACCAGAGCGAGCTGCTGGACGTGTTGCCGAAGCGGTGCAGCGTCATCCTGGAGGGCTCCATGTGCCAGTCCGACAGCTTGAGGTTCTTCTCCAGCTCGTCCAGCACGGCGCGGCCCCCGGCGTGGATGCAGAAGTGCTCGAACGCCAGCTTGAAGTCCGGGATGTAGGGCTTGACCTTGCGCTTGAGGACCCTGCGCGCGACGAGCGTGGCGAAGAAGAGCAGCTGCTCCGACATGGGCAGCACCAGCGGGCCCAGCGTCGTGATGTTGGTCTTGAGCGCGTCGCCGGCGACGGCCATCAGGTCCTTGGACAGCGACACGCCCACCTTGCCGTCCCCGTCCTCGCGCTGCGTCACGCAGCCGAAGCACCGGTCGTCGGCGCCCTTGTGCGTGCGCACCGTGTGCACCAGCTGGTACTTGGAGCGGCGGCGCGCGGAGCCGCGGTTGGAGAGCAGGATGGCCGCGCCGCCCATGCGGAAGAGGCAGTTGGACACGAGCATGGAGCGGTCGTTGCCGAAGTACCAGTTGAGCGTGATGTTCTCCATGCTTATGACGACGGCGTAGGTGCCGGGGTGCGACTGCAGCAGGTCCCTGGCGAGGTCGATGGCGATGAGCCCCGCGCTGCAGCCCATGCCGCCGAGGTTGTAGCTGACGATGTTGCCCCTCAGCTTGTAGTGGTTCACCACCATGGCTGACAGCGACGGCGTCGGGTTGAAGAGGCTGCAGTTGACGACGAGGACGCCGATGTCCTTGGGCCGGACGCCCGTCTTGGCGAACAGCTCGTCCAGCGCGCCGAACATGACCATCTCCGCCTCCGCGCGCGCGTTCTCCATGGACGGGTTGGGCGGGATGTTGAGCACGGCCTCCGGGAGGTACGTGTCCTCGCCGAGCCCCGAGCGCTCGATGATCCTGCGCTGCAGGCCGCACGCCCGTCGTCTTATATAGATGCGCGTCACGCACGCGCCGATCCGAGCCGGTGCACGAGTCCGAGACCTACACCAACACACAGGTGCACGCACGTTTCAACAACGCTGCAGGGGGAGAGGCTAGACCATGTCACGAAAAGCTAACCGTGACGGGATCGAGAAAAGGCACCCACCTAACCCGATCGGACTCGGAGACCAGACCGGACCACGTACGCGCGGGATCCAGACTTCAGCTCCAGACGGACCGAAAGATAGCCCGGCACGGCCACGCCCCTGAGCCGACCCGGACGCAGCAGGCCGGCAGGAGAGAGCCCGCCAGCGGTCGGGGCCGGGGGCGGCGCGCCGGCGTCCCCCCGCAAGCAACCGGGGTTTCCGAACACGCTAGCGGCGCCTCATGCGTTCCGCCTGACGCGCCCAAAAAACGCAACGCGGGTGGGGGCTCGACGGCGGCGGTTACGGGGCCAAGGCGGGCGGGCGGGCGCCGGGAAGGAGGAGGCGGAGGAGGAGGAGGAGGAGGAGGAGGGGTTCAGGCCTTCAGGGGGAGGACCCGACGTGGCGGCCGCGGCCGAGCGAGGCGGTTAGCCGGTAGAGCCGTGCGCGGGCGGCGGTGGCCAGACACGCGGCCGGGCGCGGAGCTCGGGTGGCGGTACGCAAACGTGCGGTGCGGGGCGGGGATGTGGACAGGCTCGTTTTGGAGCGTATAAACACGCACGTGTACGCGAGTGAGACGCTGAGTGGCTATTTCGGGTCCATTTCGTTTTCTCGCTTTCAGACAATCGTGTGTGACATGAAGACCTTCTTCGTGGGAGCCTTTTTTTCCCAAGTGGTTTTGGACTCATACTATGGTAGATGATCAGTACAAGTAACAAGTACGAAAAAAGGCAGGGTCAAAGACATGATGCGTTCTTCACCTGCTCAGGTACCTAGTAGAGGGGATAGATATATGCAGTCGATCTCATGTTCCTTTCGTCTCGCGGGCACGTTATTGACCCGCCCAATCATCATCCGTGTCACCTAGAAATCAGCCCTGCAAGTTTCCTCCTCGCCTTTTTCCGGTCCAGTGTGAAGAGATTATATATTATTCAGTGCAGGCGGGCAGTCTCTATTTTATGTTTTTATAAGCAGTCGTAGGTCGCGAGAACATATGCTGAAGGACAGCGACGCCACAACCTCGCCGATCGAACATGGAAAAGTGTAGTAGAGATGCAACGGTCAAAAGGATACGAGAGAAGAACCGCGCCGTAAATTTCTACAAATAGCATGCGTTTACCTTTGATTACGTCACTGACCTGCGGGAAGGCAGCAGCGAAGATGAACTCGCAAGTCAAGTGCTTGCGCAGATGACAAGAAGATTTCCCTCTGGTTTGACAATTGAGAATGACAGCGCGCGTAGACAAGGTGGTGTATGGGTAAAATCCGGTTTCTTACGAAAGCGGCGCACAGCCGTCTTCCTCTTGACCGCCGTATTTCCATAGCACTACTGCAAGCGTACAACACAAAAGTACCTCACAGACATGGGTTTGACCATCTGAGGGGAAACATAAAAAGGGCTATATCTGTACAATAGTAGCGTGTTCTACATTACCAAAGATCTCCAGAAAGGCATATCTTATCCAAGCCAATACTGTGTTCATGCAACTTTGCCTGCCTGCCAGACCTCGATGACATCTTCAACGACGAAGAAAAATCCTACTCCTGAGCCAACCGATTATAATCACGTTGCTGTACATTTATCGGATCAATATTTACATCGATTTACGCCATCAATAAGCAATGCCACCAGAGAATGCGTCTCCATCATTGATTAAACTCTCAGTTAGCCAGTAACCATCCCATGAGCCTCCGACTCTCTGTAAGAGCAGTCGATTAAAATCACCAGATAGCTGAAATGTTGGTAAGAGAAATACAAGCTAACAGGTACCTGAACCATTGTAAATTGGAATATTTCTTCTTCCTCCGGACGGGCTCCTTGTACCCAGACTCTTTGCTTAAATAGGTTCTGTTTGGCACAACGGGATGCAGAAACAAGATAAATTTAGAAGTTCGAGAATGGAGACTATTAAGTATGAATCATACTAACTTTCATCTGCCCAGAGTTCAGACTGAGACAAGTATTTCAAGGGGGATACCTCTTCAACCCATAGGCTGCTTAATATTTTTCTTTCTTTGTGGCCGAGCAGCACTCTATAAGCTGAATGGTGAAACAAACGCCGGAAGCGTTCAAACTGGAATAGCACTGGTGGCATTTAGTAAGTAACACACTAAGACTGCAAGATATGCCAGTTGCCACAACTAATAGGTTTCAGACTACCTGTCCTAGATCAAACTGCCGTCCAAAGTAAGTCGACCTCTCGAAGGGGTCAAAGCCTGCAAACTAATAAGACCAGACAGACTTGTTAGCGTGATCAAAGCTGAGTTTCATTTAAACCATGTCCAGTGAAATGAAACACTGTCATGCTTGTGTAATTACCCGGTACATGACCTCTATCCCATAATCTTGGCGGGGCTGATCATTGTATTTTAAGGACTCAAGTTGGTATTCCACTGCTTCCTCTGCACTAAACTGAAAGATAACATTTTAAGTGTCCAAAATCAATATCTGAATATTTATGCTCTTTTGTGATTATTTCAGATAGGGCATTACATTCAACCTGGGACCAAAGGGCTTTCTCTTGCGTGTCTCTAGCCTGAAGCAATATTGAAAGGAAGTCAAGAAACAACTGTAAGATCCAGACAGCTTAGAAAGCTCATCTATTCATAGGATTATATGTATACCAGCCTAATTCTTACATCTGGAATGGTATGCCATAAACATCCGCTATACCATATAAACAACTTTGTTAGGAAAGGCGAGTAATAGTGTCCTGAACTCTACAGAAGCTAAAAGCTTCTTACTTCTTACTAGAGGGTTGAAAGCCCTGAAATTGCCATTATAAACAACTGTATCAGGAAAGGTGAGTAACAGTGTCTAGGTTTACAGTCTCTAAAATTAAATGTTGAGTATCTTGAGGGCAGGGAGACAGAATTTGAGCCCACAGCAAAATGATTTTTAGGCGAGGACATGCCACTTTGCCAGAATTATTGTTTCTGAGAGATAGGATATTTCAGGATGGACCTTTTAGTCTTCTGCCTACAAGAATACTGATAGGTAAAGGTAACTGTCTCATAACACAGATATTATCTGCTAACTAACTGCAAATTTGTGGAGTCTTCTAAAAAAACTGCAATTTTGTGGAGATGTTATAGTGTGGCTTTAGTTTCTCAGTTACTTATGCAGTGTTTAGGTAGGATTGGGAGCAAAATGCGCATTGCAAGTATATGAAAACCAGAACAGTCGATCAACAATGTCACCAGTGAAATACATCAGTCCTTTTTCTGCCACTTTTGTGTTAAATTGGGGGATGAGTAAAATAGCAGCTGTTACAATCATACATGATTTCACTTTGGTAGTAACTGAATTGGTCCATCCACCAGAGGTGATAGATTTCATATAGGTGATATGCAAGTATGCCATAAAAATAACCTAGGAATGGATGCTTGGGTAACACAATCTTTACTCTTCAGAAGAACTAAGTTTGTTCTCCAAAATCAAACATCTGCATTTGCATGAGTTGGGATGCTCACACAAAAGGTCAAAGAAAAATTGTGCCTGCTGTAAGAAATTGCAGGAGATAGGCACTCCTGAGTCCTGACACAGTATTTATCTATTCTTGCCTAAAAAAATATTTATCTATTCCTAATTGCATTCACAGTTTCACACTTATGCTTTGCAGTCTGACTGTCATGTATGACATATGATTTAGCTATGCCTAATCAAACAAATCCTGAGTTAAGTGAATGAATAACTACCAATGTACCATAGCGCTGTAAAATATGCAGCCATAACAAGCTTACCATCCATAGCTGCTGTAAACATCTGACTGTTTTGGTAGGCAAAAGGTATAATGCCATTCTGGCCACACAAAATGAAATGATATGGTTTCATTCCACAGAAAATGAAATTGAGAATTTGATGTCAGTTTACTTCATAGTAAACTACTATCTGATGCCTTAAATCGATGGCGAATCACTTGACTGTTTGGTTTTATCCAATCGCTGACAGTTCATCTAACCTGATAGACTTAAGACTTGATTTCAGCCACTTTATCGTTGATGATAATATCATGTCGATATGCTCGATTTTTCATTCAATTCTGAATTGCAAGCGTCATGGTAAGAAATTCTTTCTGACATTTTTCCATTAGGCCATTACGATGAATATATTTACTTTATTGCTGGAAAAGTGGTCACTGAAATGTGTTTGGGAATACACTGAAGAAAAATCCCCATCAGGATAGGCGTGATTGTCCTGATTACGCAACCTAATCTCCCTCGATCAGTAACGTGTACTCAACCTAGCTGACCTCTCACGCGCGCAGAGCAAGATGCAGCAGGGGGCAAGGGAAGTTGAAGCGGGGGTACTGACCAATTGGACGAAAGGAAGTCCGGCACGTCCGACGAGGCGGCGGAGGCGGAGACCCTAAGCCGCGCCGCCACGGCGGGGACCGGCCTGGCCGCCCAGCAACAGCATCCGCCACTGCGGATTGGCGCCGGCGGGAGAGCGATGGGCCTCGCGGTCGCAGAAGCGGACGACGCCATTGTCGCAACCTGAGATACTTCCGTCTCTGCCTCCAGTTTATTCAGGATGGGAAAATTTAATTCAGGGCAGTGAATTTTCCCACGACATGCTTGGGCTCGGGCCGAGCCGGGCTCCACGCTTGACGGCCCAGTAAGGTTGATGAGGCCCATAATAGTAAATTAACTTGTGAACACAGAGGTGGGGCGTTAATGTCGTTATCCACTCGCGCTCGCGGAGCAAGCGGCCACGAGATTGTCCACGCGCGCCTTACACATCTAGATGTGTATAAGAGACAGGCTTTATCCACTCGCGCTCGCGGAGCAAGCGGCCACGAGATTGGCCACGCGCGCCTCACCTCGTCTTCCCCAAACCTCTCCAAAACCCAGCGGCTGCGGCTTCCAGCGCCATGCGCGGCTCCTCCTGCGCCGCCACACGAGATGCCGCCTCCGCCCGTTAAGCCTGCGCTCAACCCACCCCTCCTCCCACTTGCCTCCCTCCCCTCGCCGCGCGCCCTCCGGCCCACCGGCCTCCACCGCCTCTCCCCGGAGAAGCGCCCACGACGTCTCAGCTCGGCCGCCGTCTCGGGGGCGGCGTCCACCTCCTTCTCGGCGGACCCGAGCGCGGAGCTGCGAGCGCTCTGCTCCCATGGCCAGCTCGCGCAGGCGCTCTGGCTCCTCGAGTCCTCCGCGGAGCCGCCCGACGAGGACGCCTACGTCGCGCTGTTCCGCCTCTGCGAGTGGCGCCGCGCGGTGGAACCAGGGCTGCGCGCGTCCGCGCACGCGGACGACCGGAACTCGTGGTTCGGTCTCCGCCTCGGGAACGCCATGCTCAGCATGCTCGTCAGGTTCGGGGAGACCTGGCACGCCAAACTACTATCTGATGCCTTAAATCGATGGCGAATCACTTGACTGTTTGGTTTTATCCAATCGCTGACAGTTCATCTAACCTGATAGACTTAAGACTTGATTTCAGCCACTTTATCGTTGATGATAATATCATGTCGATATGCTCGATTTTTCATTCAATTCTGAATTGCAAGCGTCATGGTAAGAAATTCTTTCTGACATTTTTCCATTAGGCCATTACGATGAATATATTTACTTTATTGCTGGAAAAGTGGTCACTGAAATGTGTTTGGGAATACACTGAAGAAAAATCCCCATCAGGATAGGCGTGATTGTCCTGATTACGCAACCTAATCTCCCTCGATCAGTAACGTGTACTCAACCTAGCTGACCTCTCACGCGCGCAGAGCAAGATGCAGCAGGGGGCAAGGGAAGTTGAAGCGGGGGTACTGACCAATTGGACGAAAGGAAGTCCGGCACGTCCGACGAGGCGGCGGAGGCGGAGACCCTAAGCCGCGCCGCCACGGCGGGGACCGGCCTGGCCGCCCAGCAACAGCATCCGCCACTGCGGATTGGCGCCGGCGGGAGAGCGATGGGCCTCGCGGTCGCAGAAGCGGACGACGCCATTGTCGCAACCTGAGATACTTCCGTCTCTGCCTCCAGTTTATTCAGGATGGGAAAATTTAATTCAGGGCAGTGAATTTTCCCACGACATGCTTGGGCTCGGGCCGAGCCGGGCTCCACGCTTGACGGCCCAGTAAGGTCGATGAGGCCCATAAGGCCATAATCATTTAACTGGTGAACACGGAGGTGGGGCGTTAATGTCGTTAACCCTCTCGCTTCCCCCGCTCTGCTTTATCCACTCGCGCTCGCGGAGCAAGCGGCCACGAGATTGGCCACGCGCGCCTCACCTCGTCTTCCCCAAACCTCTCCAAAACCCAGCGGCTGCGGCCTCCAGCGCCATGCGCGGCTCCTCCTGCGCCGCCACACGAGATGCCGCCTCCGCCCGTTAAGCCTGCGCTCAACCCACCCCTCCTCCCACTTGCCTCCCTCCCCTCGCCGCGCGCCCTCCGGCCCACCGGCCTCCACCGCCTCTCCCCGGAGAAGCGCCCACGACGTCTCAGCTCGGCCGCCGTCTCGGGGGCGGCGTCCACCTCCTTCTCGGCGGACCCGAGCGCGGAGCTGCGAGCGCTCTGCTCCCATGGCCAGCTCGCGCAGGCGCTCTGGCTCCTCGAGTCCTCCGCGGAGCCGCCCGACGAGGACGCCTACGTCGCGCTGTTCCGCCTCTGCGAGTGGCGCCGCGCGGTGGAACCCGGGCTGCGCGCGTCCTCTCACGCGGACGACCGGCACTCGTGGTTCGAGCTCCGCCTCGGGAACGCCATGCTCAGCATGCTCGTCAGGTTCGGGGAGACCTGGCACGCGTGGAGGGTGTTCGCCAAAATGCCCGAGCGGGACGTCTTCTCCTGGAACGTCATGGTCGGCGGGTACGGGAAGGCCGGGTTGCTGGAGGAGGCGCTGGACCTGTACCACAGGATGATGTGGGCAGGTGTGAGGCCGGATGTCTACACGTTCCCCTGCGTGCTGCGGAGTTGTGGTGGCGTCCCAGACTGGAGGATGGGAAGGGAGGTGCATGCACATGTTCTCCGGTTTGGTTTTGGGGGCGAGGTTGACGTCCTGAATGCACTCATGACAATGTACGCCAAATGTGGGGATGCTGTGGCTGCACGTAAGGTGTTTGACAGTATGACCGTGATGGACTGTATTTCATGGAATGCAATGATTGCTGGGTGGCAGATGTAAAGCCCAATTCTGTCACTTTTATAGCTGCTCTTGCTGCCTGTGGTGCTACTGGGGCTTTGAGGAGTGGTAAGGAGATCCATGCACATGTTTTAAGGTGTGGTATTGGGTCTGAAGGTTATTTACCCAATGCCCTTATGGACTTGTATGTAAAGTGTGGCCAGACAGGCTATGCTTGGGCACAGTTCTGCGCACATGGTGCAAAGGACGTTGTGTCTTGGAATATCATGCTTGCTGGTTTTGTAGCTCATGGGCATGGGGATACTGCTTTATCGTTCTTCAATCAGATGGTGAAAACTGGAGAGTGTCCAGATGAAGTTACATTTGTTGCTCTGTTATGTGCTTGTAGTAGGGGTGGAATGGTCAGCGAAGGTTGGGAGTTTTTTCACAGCATGACTGAGAAATACTCTATTGTTCCAAATCTCAAGCACTATGCATGCATGGTGGATCTGCTAAGTCGTGTTGGGCAATTGACAGAAGCTTACAGCTTTATAAATGAAATGCCCATCACACCAGATGCTGCTGTTTGGGGAGCCTTGTTAAATGGATGTCGGATACACCGGCATGTTGAACTTGGGGAGCTTGCTTCAAAACATCTTCTTGAGTTGGAGCCTAATGATGCTGGATACCATGTTCTCCTGTGTGATCTATATGCTGATGCTGGTAGGTGGGATAAATTGGCTAGTGTGAGGAAAACCATGCGGGATAAAGGATTGGACCATGATTCTGGATGTAGCTGGGTTGAGGTTAAAGGAGTGGTCCATGCATTTCTTACAGATGATGAATCTCATCCACAGATCAGAGAAATAAATACTGTTCTTGAAGGAATATACGAGCGGATGAAAGCATCTGGTTGTACTCCTGTTGAATCTCGTTCTCTAGAAGATAAAGAAGTATCCAAGGATGACATCTTTTGTGGTCACAGTGAAAGACTTGCTGTTGCTTTTGGTTTGATCAATACCGCACCTGGCACTCCAGTTTCCGTCACAAAAAACAAGTACACATGCCAGAGTTGTCACAGTATGTTGAAGATGGTTTCTAACATCGTACGAAGGGATATAATTGTCAGGGACAGTGAGAAACTCCACCATTTTAAGGATGGAGGCTGTACATGTGGAGATGAAGGTTATGGGTGAAGGGCTTGCAGGGGGGAGGCTAGCTAGCTACGTATGTTACTTTTATGGTACACATCAGTCGCAGGCAATAGCAGGGAAACCTGGATATAGCTACATGAGCAGCGAATCACTTCTTGGATCAGCAGAGCTCATGGTTTGAGTTATATATAGCAGTTCTGTGCAGATATTTAACTTGTTACATGGCAAGTACAAAAATTGTACTTATGTAATGTGACTTCAGATTCTCACATATCATGCCCATTAAAGGTAATTTATCTCCTCTTTTCTCTGGTTAGTTGATAAAGAGGTCTTGTAGTTTTACTAACAGTTATGTTCCTTCCTTTCAGTCTCCTGAAACAGTGACTCTTGGAGCCAACAACTTGCCAAAAAGAAATATCAAGTAAGCTTGAGCTTAGAGGAGTAGAGGATAGTTTAGTTGGTGTATAATGTTTTGTTGGATAGGCTTTATTAGTCTTAACTGTAATTCTATGCCTATCAACTATAGTCTAGAGAGATATAGAGCTGCAATTTTGCCAGAGTTAGTCATATTAAGTACGTGAAACTTCAGACTATATATATTGGAATTGCATTGTGTCCTTTGGTGTCATTTGGAAAACAAAAGCTGACAAAGCATGTACAACTAAAAGGAAAATCTGGAAAGCAGATTTATGCTTGGACCATGCAGTTAGATAATTTAAGATTAAGAGTTCCTTGCAAGCTCATATGGAAATTTCCAAACTAAAGTGATCTGACTTCCTCCATTCAGACATGTATTTAATCATGTAATCGGGTTCCTTTTCGTATTTCATTGTAGTATAGGAATGGATTAATACTGGCATTGTTTTAGTTTGGGGACCTCGGGATTAGTGAAATTCCGTGTGCGTGTTCTGAAACAGTATATAGTTCAATCTAAACCTATCTTGCTAAATGCTAACTCAATTTATGGAATATCCATCAAGAACACTTCTTTCAGCTGACAGATTTATCGTAGGCAACATTGCCACGCCACAGAACATAGATGTTCTTATAGTTTCATATGTGTGATTCTGTGCAAGAGCTTCCCAGGCCTTGCTCTCGACTCTCCCAAAATTTGAGTTGTCTGACAGTAGTACCATTTTTTCTCAAATGAGGAAATACACTTGGCTCTCCATCAAGCTAACCCAGAGCTTGAAGTTTGGTGCGATTCAGGTCAGTTGCTGAATTTTACCAATAATTTCTGTATCAGGCTAGCAAAACCGATATATATTTAATCCATTCTCATATTATCTATTAAGCAATATCCAATCAGTTTAGTGATGTATTTTCTCGTGTACTTTGTACCATTTAAATGTTATTCCTATTTGTTAAATATGGAACCGTTCTAGCTAGTGTATGTCCACATTATATCATGCAGTTTGCAATGAGATCGAATAGTTCCTTTGTATGTAGCTTGTAAGGAATATAAGAATGCCACATTTAGTAGTTAGTGTCCAATGTCAGCGATACGCCACATTTAGATGTCCACCAACGTAGGTAATTTCTGAGTACCTGTTTCGATTGTTCTATCATCGCACTACACTGCTACTTCATGCACTACGTCCCATCCCACCTGTTGGTACTCATGTTTACCGTACTCCAGGAAATGCTTAGACTCTGTCTTTAATGTCACATAAAAGTATGAAATACAGCCCTTATCATGTAGTCTGCCAACTCGAGGTTTCGTCAAAATGCCGGGATCAAAGATAAGTCTCACACCAAGCAGTGTTGGAATGGGAATTTCTGGACAGCATTTTGTGGTGAGTCTTGTATGAGACATTCTGTGGCCGCACTGGGCACTGGTTTTGTGCATCTTCTGTTTGGTGCGGGCTGACAGAAGGGGCGGATCCAGGTTGTCTGCTTGAGACACAGGTCATCAGAACATCAGGTTGAGACTTGACAGGCCTGGTTGGTCCCAGGTGATGGATATGTGCGGTGCTGACTCAGTTGACCAAGTCCACATTGAGCAGCCGAGCGGTACACAGTGCAACCAATCGTAAGTTGAGCTGGAACACCCCCTGATAGGAGAGCCCAGGTCTTTTGCTGGACTGCGGCTTGATTCGATGCAGGTTGGGCAAGCGCTTGCAGTAAAACGGGGGTCTGTCGGAATGGACGAGAGTCCTCTTCAAGCTCGCGTCCCTGAAATCCTGAATAGATCACATTACCACATGCAGCTTCTGCAATGGTGAAACGGTTTTGGTACCTGAACCATGGCTCTGCCAAAAGCCCCTGACCATACCTAATCATTGTCGAGAGCAGAGCAGTAAGGCCTTGTTTAGATCCCAATTTGGGAGTTCCCGATCACTGGGGGACTAGCATTTCGTTTGTATTTATGAAAGGTTATCCAAACATTGATTAATTAGGCTTAAAATGTTCGTCTCGTAAAGTACAATAAAACTGTGTAATTAGTTTTTTTATTTCATCTACATTTAGTACTCCATGCATGTTATGACATTTTGATGTGATGGAATTTTTTTTTACATAGTGGAATTTGGGGTTGAATTTGGGATCTAAACAAGGCCTTCACTTCTAATGTATGGTCTCCTGCAGTGTCACTTTCTGCAAAACTGGCATGTTATATGAACTACCTCGATCACCTGCCCAAATTGGGCTGTTGGCTAGTTTTTTCATCAACGTTTGGATTTTTTTACTTGAAAACAAATTTATTTAAATAGTGTTGTTTTGTTGTTTCATTATGATTGTTTTATAAAAGTAGCCCAAACCAAGATATCATCTTGTTTTATCATCATATTTTGTGGCTTCGAACATGTATTCGTTTGAAGGTAGAAGGAGGTTAGTTATATAGAAATACAGTTTTTGGTATTTACTAGATGTAATATAATTTTTTTGTCTTGTATTTTATATCATTATAGGAGTTGAAGCCTCATCAATGCGAGCTCCTCCATGATAACCACGGGATTGCACTGATAGATACTCCATCTGTTTCAAATTATAGCTCGTTTGACTTTTTTGACTAAGTTTGACCGCTCGTCTTATTCAAAATTTTATGTAAATTATCATATTTTTGTGGTGCTTGCTTTATTAATAAAACATTTCTCTCCATCAAGCTAACCCAGAGCTTGAAGTTTGGTGCGATTCAGGTCAGTTGCTGAATTTTACCAATAATTTCTGTATCAGGCTAGCAAAACCGATATATATTTAATCCATTCTCATATTATCTATTAAGCAATATCCAATCAGTTTAGTGATGTATTTTCTCATGTACTTTGCACCATTTAAATCTTATTCCTATTTGTTAAATATTGAACCGTTCGAGCTAGTGTATGTCCACATTATATCATGCAGTTTGCAATGAGATCGAGTAGTTCCTTTGCATGTAGGTTGTAAGGAATATAAGAATGCCACATTTAGTAGTTAGTGTCCAATGTCAGCGATACGCCACATTTAGATGTCCACCAACGTAGGTAATTTCTGAGTACCTGTTTCGATTGTTCTATCATCGCACTACACTGCTACTTCATGCACTACGTCCCATCCCACCTGTTGGTACTCATGTTTACCGTACTCCAGGAAATGCTTAGACTCTGTCTTTAATGTCACATAAAAGTATGAAACATGGCCCTTATCATGTAGTCTGCCAACTCGAGGTTTCGTCAAAATGCCGGGATCAAAGATAAGTCTCACACCAAGCAGTGTTGGAATGGGAATTTCTGGACAGCATTTTGTGGTGAGTCTTGTATGAGACATTCTGTGGCCGCACTGGGCACTGGTTTTGTGCATCTTCTGTTTGGTGCGGGCTGACAGAAGGGGCGGATCCAGGTTGTCTGCTTGAGACACAGGTCATCAGAACATCAGGTTGAGACTTGACAGGCCTGGTTGGTCCCAGGTGATGGATATGTGCGGTGCTGACTCAGTTGACCAAGTCCACATTGAGCAGCCGAGCGGTACACAGTGCAACCAATCGTAAGTTGAGCTGGAACACCCCCTGATAGGAGAGCCCAGGTCTTTTGCTGGACTGCGGCTTGATTCGATGCAGGTTGGGCAAGCGCTTCCAGTAAAATGTGGGTCTGTCGGAATGGAGGAGAGTCCTCTTCAAGCTCGCATCCCTGAAAACCTGAATAGATCACCATTACCATATGCAGCTTCTGCAATGGTGAAACGGTTTTGGTACCTGAACCATGGCTCTGCCAAAAGCCCCTGACCATACCTAATCATTGTCGAGAGAAGGAAGGCCACTTCTAATGTATCGTCTCGTGCAGTGTCACTTTCTGCGAAACTGGCATGTTATATGAACTACCACGATTGCCCGCCCAAATTGGGCTGGTGGCTAGTTTTTTCATCAACGTTTGGATTGTTTTACTTGAAAACAAATTAATTTGAATAGTGCTGTTTTGTTGTTTCATTATGATTGTTTTATAAAAGTAGCCCAAACCAAGATATCATCTTGTTTTATCATCATATTTTGTGGCTTCGAACATGTATTCGTTTGAAGGTAGAAGGAGGTTAGTTATATAGAAATACAGTTTTTGGTATTTACTAGATGTAATATAAATTTTGTATTGTATTTTATATCATTGTAGGAGTTGAAGCCTCATCAATGCGAGCTCCTCCATGATAACCACGGGAATCAATTTTTTTTCCTTTTGTTTAAATACTAATCAATGTTGCTTCTATTTTATTCAATATGGCTTCTAATTTCCATCTAGAGCTTGAGTTGCCATATCCATATATGACTCCAATCTAATCCTTTCAATTTTTCTATACTTTATCTAATTGTTAGATAAAGTATTCCTCTAAACGTGTCTTTTAGAAGAGCTTTAGTAGGACAGGACTTAAACTTGTGGCACAACCTGGTTAGTCGTATCCATCATATACAACTCAATGACAATGCAGATAGTTTTAGATGGAACTTAACACAATCGGGCCTGTTCAGTGTTAAATCCATGTACTTGGCTTTGATTAATAATGATAATGCACAACGTTATACGAGAATTTGGAAGTTAAAAGTACCACTAAAAATTAAGATTTTTTTGTGGTACTTAAAAAGAGGGGTAATCCTGACGAAAGACAATTTAGCGAGAAGGAATTGGAATGGGAGTAAGCTGTGTTCTTTCTGTTTCAAGGAGGAAACTATTAAGCATCTATTCTTTGATTGTCATATGGCACGCTTCCTTTGGAGAGCAGTGCAATTAGCTTTTAACCTGCGACCGTCTAGTAGTATTAACAACATGATGGATAACTGGTTGGTTGGGGTAGGGGGTAAGATAAAGAATCAACTGTTAGTCGGTGCCTCGGCTTTATGTTGGGCAATTTGGCTCAGTAGGAATGAGATGGTTTTTGACATATCTCCAATGAAAACTTACTTACAGGTACTCTTCAGAGGAACATATTGGCTCCGATTTTGGGCGCAGCTACAAAGGCGTGAAGAGGAAAGATATGCAATAAAGGAGGCATGTCAAACTTTAGAAGTCTTGGCAATGCGTTACTTCGCTCACCATGGATGGAGATTTAGCAATAGGATTGCTTTGTAATTCTCCCGTAGTCTCATGGTGGTTTCATTTATTTTTGGACATGTGTGAGGGCAGACGGATGTGCTGCTAGTTTGTAAACCTTGGCTGTAGCCTTCGGGTCAAGGCCGGATTTTTCAATCCATTATCTAAAAAAAATCTAATTGTTAGATCTATGCTTGCTCATTCGTAATCTTTTATCCACCAACTAATGTGGTATTATTAGTCTCTCTGGACGAACATGGTGGCTTAATAGTTCTCCTTTAAAATTTCTCTCTAAATAGATAGAAATATGTATTGAAAATATATCTATTCTAAATTTGTCTTCTTAATAATTATATTTTTAAACATGCCATTTATTTAAATAATTTGCTTCCTACTTCTAAATAATGACTGAAATAATGTTTGACATTGTTTTCTTTCAAATTTATTTATTGGCGTAGGCATCTTATCTTACTATTTGGCTTCCAAATTCATGATGAATATTTCTAATTTTCCTAATTACAATTCTGAATTGAGTTGTTTAATTGTACTCTTTTGGTTATTTTGAAGCATAGATTACCATTAAAATAAATGTTGTATCATTTTTTATTAGCGTGCTAATTTCAAGCCAATTGCAAAAATTATCTCGTAACTCATTGTATTCTTAATTCTATACGTGCTCTTTACATATGTAGTAATTTGCTTCCCAATCTCAAAAGCAATCAAAATAGCAATTTTTATTTTTCATTCTAAATTTAGCTATTTGTTATGATACTAAATTTAGCTATTTATTAATTGCATTAAGGAAAGACTCTTGTTCTAGCTATTTCTCTTTCTGAATCATATGGAAATGTATTTCTAATTTTTTATTTTTTTACTTTTGTTTAGCGATTTATTAATCGTATTTGATGTATACTCTTTGTTCAATTATTAGTTTCCCGTCAAAAACAAATATTAGTTTCCTTATTTTAAAATTAGTTGTTTATTGATTTTTTTAACATGGGGTTCAGTGAATTTAGGCCATTAAATTATCATGAAATCCAATTATTAATTTTTCCTCGATTGCCCATGCAAATACAAGGCTATATTTGTTGTTTTATCTTTTAAAAAAATTTAACCGATTCATCTTATTATTGTGGAGCGTTCAATCAAAATGGGGGTTTTATTGTGCATATTATCAAGGTCATATATCTTCACTTTTGTCCATGTCAAAAAATTTGTAATGGTGTTTTTAAAAAAAGGATAAATATTACATTCTTACTTCTTTGTTCACCCCCTAACTTCATCTCTTCTTGTAACATCAAGATTTTTTATGAAACCATTTGTTGCATTTATGTTTTGATTTTGTGGGTTGATTTTATCTTACTTTTTCTAGAGTTTCTTGGCTTGCAGCTATTAACCGATAGTTCTACTTGAAACTTATCGTAATCAACATATGTTAGAAAATTGAATCCCACTAAGGCCTATGCTAAAAGAAAAATGTGTCTAGCATTAACCGGCCCTCTCCTTTGCTTGTGCTACCTAACACGGTGGCTCGTACCACTCCTTTAGTTTGGTTGAGGCCTTTGGCGCATTTGGTGATTGGCGTGCACACGAATACTCGATAGTAATCACGTATGCTCACTGGTTTCTGACGTCGTCCACCATCGTCCCCGCTCATCGTCTCTTCGTATGCCGTTTCCTAGACTTGTATTATTTGATGAGATGGCCTCTACCACCACTGTTTGGTTGTAGCCTTTGGCACCTTTGGTGATTAGTGTGCACGGAACTATAATCATGCATGCCCATAGGTTTCCTCATCTTCCACCATCGTCATTGCTCCTCCTCTGTATCGTAGTGTGGTGGCTTTAATCAATATACCTCTTCCATGTTCACCTCATCCCGAGTTGTGTGCACCATGGACACTTTTGCATCCAACAACTAATGGCATGAATGTAGGATCATCGACCCACCCCTTGCCTTAAAGCAATTTATATCTCCTATTCTTGTTTTAGCTCCATGTTCCTATGCCTTCATTGTGAATTGCCGTCGATGCAAAATCAAACTCGTATTCTTTGATTGTTGGGGGGTCCTTCACATAATCGTCTTTTAGTTCTCTTGTAAATTCTTTCGTTTTCTTGTTTCTATCATAAAATTGATTTTTGCATCATATTGTTTCATTTATTGCAAAAGATTGGGGATGTGAATGGTATTCATTTGCTTTAACTCATGTCCTAACTTGGCGAGTGGGTGCGTTTAGGTGCAAAATCTCCCTAATTGTTCATTTGGAAGCAACAACTTGGCCAAACTCGGCATGTGGGTACAAATAGGTCACCAAGACAACATATGGGCAATAGAACGCCATGCGGTAATCTTACATGTACATTTGGCGCTTACATGTAATCTATGGTGTAGAACTATTGCAAATATCCTTCTATTTGGCCCCTTACTTAATTTCTTTGCTTATTACGACCCATTGCGAATACAAATTTTAATGTAGAAGAGCCCGATATGGTTTTGGCCTTTTTGTCACGTGGCACACCATCGACCAATCTTTTACGGTGCCGCACATTGTTGACCAATCTTTAGACGCGCAACGGGAGCAAGCCAGAGGGAACCTAGAACCCTAATAAGTGTAAGGTCTTCTACAACCGATAATACTTGGCTTCCTTGTACACTGGAATCCTAATAAGTGTAAGGCCTTCCCATGTACCGTTGTGGCCACATAGTCTATCTATATTGTACATCTCGCCCAAATGATATATGACATCTAACCGACATGATCGTTGTTGATTTGGAAATAGATATCCATGATCATGTGGTCAATTAGGAATGAAAATCGGACCAATATTTTCCCTTCGCCCTTTTTCCGAAGGGGTTTAAACACTAAATGATACGATTTGTATTCGAAATGAGGGGTCCAAATGCAAAAATGGATACGAATCCACATGTACAATGTGTGATACGGGGATCCAAGCCTCAAAACTTGATTTGGATAATTAGGTCCCCTAATCAATTCTAAAAAGTTCAAAATCAATAAAAGTAAAAGTTAAGATTCAATGTCACTAGGAAATATTAATAATAACTAAAAATAAATATTAATAAGTAAAAATAAATATTAAAGTTAAAGTTTTAAATTCACAAACATTATTTCAAATAGAAATAAATCTAGAAAAACAATTTAAGATACTAAATTGACTAAAAATCAGAATAAATTCATATTAAATATAATATATCATATTTTAAATTTAAATTTGACTATATACCCATTAAATAAATCCTAAAAAAATTATAAGAGGTCAAATGCTTGGATAGGTTGAACTTTCCTTTTTAATCTTGGGAGGAATCTATAAAATTTTGAGTTGTAGTTTTTTTTGTTTATTTTGATTTAAGATAAAATGCAAAGTGTGAAGAAATGCATAGATTATATGTAATTGTTGCTTTTACATAAAATAAAAAAACAAATATCTGCGTAGCTCACTTTGTATTCAGTTTGTATACATTGATTGAAACTATCCATTTTGTATACATTGATTGAAACTATCCATTTGTATCTGTATGTGACAAATCTGGCAATATCCCATGTCTAAATATGAATGTAAACCCAAGGATAAAAAAACAACTATCTATATTTGTATCTATATGTATTTGTCTATATTTGATCCATTTTCAGCCCTAGGTCAATGGTTACAAGGTCAAGGAAAAAAAATACATGCCCTCCTTAAGTAGGTATACCACTCATACCAACTATAGTTGTCACCTTATGTGTAAGGATGGGTATCCCTCACCCCACCTCCTATTTATCTGTCACTCCAAATCTCCCATTAACTCATCCACTCATCCGCGCTCTTTGAACGAGAGGTTGATTTATTATTGATTGGCCTAGATTTTATAGCTAACAAAAGTCCTCAACAACCCATCCAAAATAAAAAAAATGAAAGAGGCATGGAAGGTATAAGTGGCGACGGTCTTGCTAGCCAGTTGTCATGTGATGTGTGGCGTGGGTATCCTATGCTCCACCTTGGCACCACCACATCCCTCCCCTCCCTTCTTCTTCCCCACTCCATACACACATCCCAATGCACTGATTAAAGATGAAATAACTAGTGGAGTATAGTTGGAGGGGCACTAGCTGTGCCGACCAGTTGTCACTTGTCAGGCATCATAGGGCGACAGGTATCCTCTAAACACCTCAGCACCATAATTAGACCCCCCCACCTCCACCTATGTGCCCGACGTCACACTCTTGACTCGTCCGCTCTCTAAAAGAGTAACAATCACGCAGCATGCCACCAAGTATGGACGCTCACATTGTTTACATCCTCAAATGCAATCATGCCTTCTCTCGCCTTGTCTTTGACGAACGCGTGGGTCTCACTCTTTTCGCTACTTGGCCATAGACCTCGTTGCCACAGCCACGCTCATTGACATATGCATACTTCAATCATAATACTTTTTTCTAAAAAAAATAGAAATCCTTAGCAATCATGGTAGCCATCCAAATAGAGGTGTGGTCAAATTGCGCCTGCAACCATGCCGTCTAGTTTCCATGCGACATGCAATGAGGGGCATTTCGTGCCCCATCTCAGCAAGACAACTGGATACCCTCCTCCCCCTCGGCCCTCACGCCAGTTGTCATACGGCGTGCAACGAGTGGCACTAGCGGGTGAAGATGTAGTTGGAGGGGCAGTGGCCGTGCCAGCCAATTGTCACGCATTACCGTTGGGCTGCAACAGGTATCCAAGGAAATACCTAAGCACCACCGCTGGCCCTCCCTCCATCTGTGCGCCCGACGTCACACCCTTGACTCGCCCGCTCCCTACAAAAGCACTAGCCCGCCCCAAGCGTGGACGCTCACACCGCCGAGCGCAGGCACGCCTACTCCCGCTTGTTGCCTCCGACGAAAGCATGGGTCTCATCCCCTTCAACTGGCTGCCCATGGAGCCTGCCGCCGCTGCCACGCTCACCGGCGCCATCCCGCCCCCGTTCCCTGGCGCAGCTGCCAACGGCGCCACGTACTGCGTCGACCCGGCCCTGTCTGCGTCCGTCTTGCCGCCCGCAAGGCAGCCTGCTGCCCCGACCGCCACGAGTGCGGCGAGGGCGCGCCAAGAGGAGGCTGCAGCCATCCACCTGGTCCACCTCCTCGTCACCTGCACCGGCGCTATCCAGGCCGGTGACTACTCGGCCGCGCATGGGAACCTGGCCGAGGCGCGCGCGATCCTTGGGGTGATCTCGACTTCGGCCGGGATCGGCCGTGTCGCGAAGCACTTCACCGACGCGCTCGCGCAGCGCCTCTTCCCGGCGTACCCTCACGCGGCGCCGCCTGCTCCACCCCCGGCCACGCCGGCAGAACTCTACAACAACTTCTACGAAGCAGGTCCTTACCTCCAGTTCGCCCACTCGACGGCGAACCAGGCGATCCTGGATGCGTTCGAGGGCTGCGACAACGTGCACGTCATCGACTTCGCCCTCATGCAGGGCCTCCAGTGGCCGATGCTGATCCACGCGCTGGCTAAGCGCCAAGGCGGGCCGCCGTGCCTCCGCATCACCGGCATTGGCCCACACCCGACGGGCGCCGGCGACCAGATCCGTGAGGTGGGCATCCGCCTCGCCGAGTTCGCGCGCTCCATGAATGTCCCCTTCTACTTCCGGGGCGTCTCCGTCGACCAGCTCGACGGGCTGAGCAGGTGGATGCTCAAACTCGTCCCCGGCGAGGCGCTGGCCATCAACTCCGTCCTGCAGCTCCACCGCCTCCTCGTCGACCCGGACTCCGACCCGGCGGTGCCCGCGCCGATCGACCTCCTCCTCGACCTCGTCGCCGAGCTCAAGCCCAGGGTCTTCACGGTCGTCGAGCAGGAGGCCGATCACAACAAGCCGGCGCTCCTGGAGAGGTTCACCAACGCGCTCTTTCACTACGCGTCCATGTTCGACTCCATGGGGGCCGCCGCGGGGGGCCAGCGCGCTGGCGGCGGGAGCACCAGCGCCAACGACTCGCTCGCCGAGGAGTACCTCCGCGCCGAGATCTTCGACATCGTCTGCGGCGAGGGCAGCGCCCGAGCTGAGCGCCACGAGCTGCTGGGCCGCTGGAGGGAGAGGATCGCCCGCGTGGGGCTCGTGCAGGTGCCGTTCGGCCCCAACGACGTCCGCCTCGCGACGGCGGAGCTGATCAGCGCGACGTCCTTCTCCGGCTCCGGGTACTCCATCCTGGAGTGCGCCGGCAGCCTCGCGCTGGCGTGGCACGACCGCCCGCTGTACGCGGCGACGGCGTGGCGCGCGGCCGGAGAGAGCGGTTCCGGGCCTTCCGGCGCCGTGGCTGGCATCATGGGGCGCGAGAGCGGCCGCCGCATGGGTAGGAACGGTGGCCGTGCGCGCAGCAGCTTCGGAAACCTGACGATCGCCTAGGGATCAGAGGGAGCAACTGAAGTGAAGGAATAATCGTGCAGTGACAATGAGAGAAAGGGCGATGAGAGTCGGATAATGATCGTAGTAATAGGTTGTTGGTCTGGTTTCGATTGTCATGTTCGAGTCTAGGTCTAGGTTGAAAAATTCGAGTCCGTGTTTGCTTGAGATTGAGAAAATGTTGCTGCCAGTTCTCTTGACTTTGAAATGTTGGAGTGTTGATCTTTTAAGAAATATATTTACCGTCTTTAAATTTTTGGTGGTGATCCTTTAGTCTGATACTGATGAGCCAACCTCCTCTTAATGAAATACGTGCTCAGACACGGTCGCGAAAAAAAAGATACTGATGAGCTAAACCCCAGTTCTTTGAATTCGAAGCCCTTCGCCATCCCAACGAGGTGAACCGCTAGCTACTTCGCCGATCCCTCTCTGTCTCGGCACAAGGGCAAAGCCAGTGCCAGGAATACTCACGCAAACTGGCCATGGCCAGCCGTGAGCAATGCCGATCCGGCGATCCGTGCCGGGCCCCTTTCAGAGAAGCCGACATGACCTGTGCAGAAACGGCCTGCGTCGACGACAGGCAGGAAGCCCCTGCGCGAAACACCTGACTCCAAACCGACCGCACGCGATCAGTGAGCACACCGCCACGGCGGCACGCGACGCCAACGCAGCTCACGTCAGGAGCCTGTCGTTTGCCGGGGCCTTTTCGGCTTTCTGTTCTCCACAGCGAGCGATCGTGCAGCAGTGGCCGGGAAGGAATCGGGCGGGTCAACCCACCGCCCGCGCCGGGGTGGGGCCGTGGGCGCCACGCCGGGTACCTGACGGCCGCGGCGGCGCGCCAGGTACGTGACGATTGACGAGGACGCTTTGCTCGGTTTGGAAGGGGTGCGGTGCGGCCCGTGGCGAGCGCCGCAGTCAATGTACGTAGGGTTCGGCGCGGGGAAAAAAAATGGATGGGCGCAGTGGCAGACTGGCAGGGATCATGCTCGTGTGTGGTTGGGTTTGGGTTTGGGTTTGGGATACATTTTTTAGTGATCAAAATACCCCTCATATGAAGAAGAGAGGCATAAACACATGTGTATGTAGGGGCAGTTTCGGAATTTCCTAACTAAACTCCTCATAACCCACCCTTTTTATATATTCACATGTACAGTACAGCAATCAAAATTGGAAGAACCACGATGGTGTAGTCGGAGGGGCACCAACGATCCTGCCATCCAATTGTCGTGCAATGTATGGTAATAGTATTATTATCACACCATAATCCACACACTAGAGAAATGACTTTTCATCTACTATATTTGTCCTGTATAGATTTAGCCCAGGAGTAATGCCCAGTTGGTATTTCTCAAGGCCTCGAGGACCTTTAATCCCGATTACTAACACCAAGCAAAACTAAAAATGATCCTTTAGACCTTGTTGGAGGCTCAATCTAGGACTAAAAGGTCTCAAGTATTAGTTACGGTTGGAGCCATAAAGCCGAACTAAAAGATCTTTAGTCCGGGTTGGAGCTACCAATCCAGACTAAAGGATCTTCTATGGCTTAATATAAAAAAAGGCCTCACAAATAATCGCATATTCCCTCCGTCCCGTAAAGAATGCAATCCTCACTTTTTGAGAAGTCAAACCATTTCAAGTTTGACTGAATTTATATAAAAAGTTACTAACATTTATGATGCAAAATAAGTATTATTAGATTAATCACAGATTATATTTTTATATTAAATCGATTTGAAGACATAAATATTAATACTATTTTATATAAAGTTGGTCAAAGTTGAAATGATTTGACTTCTCAAAAAGTGAGGATTGCATTCTTCACGGGACGGAGGGAGTATGATGCAAATGTAGGGTGGTCAATAAGCCACAGGCGAGGCAAGGTAAGAGAGTATGGGTTCAAATCCCCAACCCACTTCTCCACTAATGACATCACTACCTTCGTGCCACCACGAGGGGCCTCCTCCACCTGCATGCCGAATGTCAGGTCCCCAACTCACGATTCGCCAACTCGCCTAGTTCCTATTAAGAACGTTAACCAATCTCATGTCCAAAAAGAGTGGATGTTTTAAACTAAAGATTCTTTGGTCTAGCTTTACTGAAAACAGATATTGTTACTTGGGTTACTAGTTTTACAAGAAATGAACTAATTTGATCAAGCTTACATCAAATCCATCATCACTCTAGCACTAGTAGAATAGATTCACTCTAAAACTACTCATTCAACCCACAGGAACTCAAACACAAAAGAGATTAGCAGAACCAACACAAGATTATTGAACTACCGAATAATCTATACTCAATGTCCTTGCGCCATTTCAGACTGCCGCAACGCTGATAGCTGATTTTTCACTCTCACTATAGCAGCTTCCACCTTCTTCCTTGATTTTTTCGCGACCGTGCCTTACACATTTTTATTAAGAAGAAAGCATTTTACAGACATTACTTGTCCTAGGCCAAACAAGAGTTGACCTAACAAGCGCACAAAGGACTAAAAAATAGAGAAAAAACTAAAAAAAGCCAGGAAAACAAATGGCCAGCAGAAAAACAGAAGCAAGCGACCAAGGCTCCAGAACACCTGAACCCAACAATCTGAAACGACCACACACATGAACCTGCAATAGAAAGCCTCGTCAAGGGCGCCCAAGGTCACAATGATGGCAAAGCGACCACCGAGCAGCACGAACATGGCGGCAAAGCATCCGCCAGATAAACAGGGGTGGCAAAACATCCACCCAAACCGAAACGACCACGACGGCAATGCATCCGCCAGAGCAACCAGGGGTGGCAAAGCATCCACCCAAACCACGACGGCAAAGCATCCGCCAGAACGACCATAGCGGTAAAGCATTCTCTAGAGCAACGCAGGGGGCGGCAAAGCATCCGCCAGACGACGACCGAGGAATCCAGACGAGGTGGACAATAAACACAGGCAGGTTCAGGCGAGGAAGCACACTGACCACACCGGCCAACCTCGGGGAGGAGCAAACGATGATGCCTCAAAGGAAGAAAACGGCGCCCAAGGGCGTCGCTATCATCAGCCCACAAACAGGCAAGGCTTTCGCCACAGCTCCATCCCCAGAACCCACCGCGACATCACCGGCACACCGACCCTCCATCAACACCGACGGGAAGGAACCATTACAGAAGCCCGCAGCCCCGCAAAGGAGGTGGCAGCCGAAGAAGAAGCACAGTTGGAACCCATCCGCGGTAGCGCGATGGAGGGGAAGACGAGCGCCGTTCCCAAAAACTTCACAACAACGCCTCCAGGGAGGGGAACGGCGCACGCAAGCGCCATCGTTGCTGGCCCAGCAGCGCGCCGGACATGGCTTTCGCCCGAAGACCTTGGAGATGAACCGCCCGCTCCAGAGCCCACTCCGGCGACCTGGCACGGGCGGTGGCCAGGCAGACCCGGAGGGGAGGCGCCACCGACGGAGGGCGGTGTTACCTCCGGGGCGGGCGACGGCTCCCCCGTCGCAGGAGCCGTCCCTGCAGTGGCGCCGGGCAGCATGCAGCGCGGCACGCAGGGGCAGCGGCCCGGCAGAGCCTCGACCGGTGGCGAGCGGCGGCATCCCCTAGCAGCGGTCGGACACCGAGGCTCTGGGCCCGAAAGATGCGCCGATCCGGGCCTGGCGGCCGTAGATCCGGCGATAGCCAGAGGGGGAGGGGGGCCGCAAGGTCCCTCAACTGGTTGAGCAGGGAGCAGGTCAGGGACGGATGAGGTAGGTGGCGCTGACGGGGAGAACCGTCGGGGGCGCGGCCGGCTGCCGCCAGATCTCCGTCCAAAACCTGCCGCAGACGGTCGATCCCGACCACAGACCACCAGATCCGGCTCCGGCCCACACAGATCGGCTGGCCCTTGGCGGGGGGCTCGGCGCCAACGGTGGTGTCGCCCCCCGAGCCGCCCGCAAGGACGACGCGAGGGTCTTTTTTTCCTCTGTTATTCATCTCAGTTCCCCAATCTCATTCCGCTGTGGTCACCTTCTTCCTTGATGAACCTTTGCTTAGAGTCTTCCATCTCCACATAAGGGAAATGATCCGAAAAAACACTACAAAAGTGTGGATGTTCACATCGCCCATACCTGGTTGTGCTCCAATAGGAAGCGACGGAAGCTGGCAAGTGCTCTACTCCCCGTGAGTCCGTGAGTCGTGACTGAGGGGCATGTTTGGTTGGTGCCCCATTTTGCCTTACCAAATTTTGGTCATGACCAAATCAATGGTAATGCCAAAATATGAGAAAATTTGTGTTTGGATTGCAACCTTGCCAAATCTAACCAAAATTAATTAAAACTCTTAGTATGACATGTAGGGTCTACACGTCATTATTATTTTTTTACGTCAAAGTATATTAAAGTGACCTCTTGTTTTGTAGATTTAATTGTCAGAAATATAAATATGCAATCAGATTTGTAATTAGATTAATAGTTGAAGAGATATTATTACTTAAACATTTCTAACTTGTCTTTGTTGGACTCCGTGCATCTAATACCCTCTTGCCACGTGCTACCTGGCTTCCTGCGTTGGTTGCCAAATTGTTGGCGAGCGATTTGCTCGCCCGCATTCTCGCCCGCGTACGCAGTGTAATCTGCTTTGGCAAAGGTTGGCACGCCAACTAGCGGCAACAAATCAAACAGCAGCCAATTGTTGAGGGTGCGCCAAAATTTTGGTTTGGCTGAAATTGGCAATAAACCAAACGTGCCCGAATCCACGCTGACCACAGCAATAGAACCTCAGTTCGCCGAATCGGAAATGAAATGAGCCGAGGGAAAAGAAAACCGCATTTTCTGGTGGCCTCTGCTTAGTCCCGGGACTTGGTTGAAACGTGCGGTAAAAGAGGAAGTCCGGCGTCTGTTTCCTTGCTTTTTGGCATGGCTACAACATGCCAAGTGTCGACGGCGGACTATTATGCCGCCCGGCGCCCGCCGCTGTGCCGAACCATACGCAACACCACCAAGTCCTTGGCGCGCACCTCGGCTCGAGTACGAGCCATACTACGGGAATACGTATACGAAATAACTGATCATCGGGAGTTCTGGACGGGATGCCGGATGCGTTGCACACATGGTGTTTTGGTATCCCTCTCGGAATTCTTCAATCCAGAGTAGTACGAGTAATTCAGAACACGGACGAACTCAACTGCATGCGCTGCTGCCGAATCGCTCGATCTGAACTGCGACGCGATTGGGCACGCAAATATCCAAGCCGCTGGGGCCCGCGCTCCCGACGTGCCCAACGCACCATGTGACACGGCACCGGTGGTTCCACACGCCAAGTTAACGGAGAGAACAGAGAAGTGCACACGCTGCAGCTGCTACAATCCAACGTCCAGGTCCGAAGCAACCGCCGTGATCTGACCAGCGACCTCTGTCTCTGTTCACCAGCACCCGCCAGTTCCCATGGAAGGCAGCCTATATAGCTTCCAAGCTCCCAGAGCAACCGAACCTACCGTCGATCACAGAGTCGTCTGCCTCTGTTGCCGCCGAACACGAGGAAGCAAGCCTTCTGTTCTACACCAAGCTTCTCGGAGCTCGACCATGGCGGTTTCCTCCATCAGCTGCTCGCTCAAGCCTCCAGCTCCCGTCAAAGAAGCCAGCGCTCGCCTGCAACTGCAACCGTCTCCACCGACCACGACCACGCCGTGGTAAGTTATTACCCCACTGCTAGCTCGATCAAGATCCGTTGCATCGTGCCCTGCCGACCGCAATGGCCAGGGACAACGGTCTGACGCGTGCGCCGCCGTGCGATCTCGAATGATCTGCAGGTCGGGCGGGCTGCGCCGGGCGTGCGTGGCGGCCGCGGCGTGCGTCGTGATCGGGACGGCGGGCGCCGGCGACGTCGTGGCCGTGGACGCGCGGAGAGGCGCGGCGGCCGCCGACGGCGACGTCGTGGCCGTGGGCGCTCGGGCGCCGCCGCGGTGGAGCGACCGGAGGGAGTGCCCGCCGTGGAGCGCCAACTCGCTGGAGAACATCGTGCCGGAGAACCTGCCCCGGCCGTCGGAGCGCCGCAGGTTCAACAGCATCGAGGCACCGGAGAGGGCCCCTGCCCTCGCGCCCGAAGCGGTGGCGCCCTTCCTGGCGCTGCACTCCGGCCTGGGCTGCTTCTCCCTCTAGGCAAGTAGCCAGCCACTCTCTGTTGGGTAGCTGCATTTGTTTTCGTATACAGCGTGGTCGAGGCTCTGCCGTCCCGCCAGTGGCGCCGGGTGGCATGCAGCGCGGCACGCAGGGGCGGCGGCCCGGCAGAGCCTCGACCGGTGGCGAGCGGCGGCATCCCCTAGCAGCGGTCGGACACCGAGGCTCTGGGCCCGAAAGATGCGCCGATCCGGGCCTGGCGGCCGTAGATCCGGCGATAGCCAGAGGGGGAGGGGGGCCGCAAGGTCCCTCAACTGGTTGAGCAGGGAGCAGGTCAGGGACGGATGAGGTAGGTGGCGCTGACGGGGAGAACCGTCGGGGGCGCGGCCGGCTGCCGCCAGATCTCCGTCCAAAACCTGCCGCAGACGGTCGATCCCGACCACAGACCACCAGATCCGGCTCCGGCCCACACAGATCGGCTGGCCCTTGGCGGGGGGCTCGGCGCCAACGGTGGTGTCGCCCCCCGAGCCGCCCGCAAGGACGACGCGAGGGTCTTTTTTTCCTCTGTTATTCATCTCAGTTCCCCAATCTCATTCCGCTGTGGTCACCTTCTTCCTTGATGAACCTTTGCTTAGAGTCTTCCATCTCCACATAAGGGAAATGATCCGAAAAAACACTACAAAAGTGTGGATGTTCACATCGCCCATACCTGGTTGTGCTCCAATAGGAAGCGACGGAAGCTGGCAAGTGCTCTACTCCCCGTGAGTCCGTGAGTCGTGACTGAGGGGCATGTTTGGTTGGTGCCCCATTTTGCCTTACCAAATTTTGGTCATGACCAAATCAATGGTAATGCCAAAATATGAGAAAAATTGTGTTTGGATTGCAACCTTGCCAAATCTAACCAAAATTAATTAAAACTCTTAGTATGACATGTAGGGTCTACACGTCATTATTATTTTTTTACGTCAAAGTATATTAAAGTGACCTCTTGTTTTGTAGATTTAATTGACAGAAATATAAATATGCAATCAGATTTGAAATTAGATTAATAGTTGAAGAGATATTATTACTTAAACATTTCTAACTTGTCTTTGTTGGACTCCGTGCATCTAATACCCTCTTGCCACGTGCTACCTGGCTTCCTACGTTGGTTGCCAAATTGTTGTTGAGCGATTTGCTCGCCCGCGCACGCAGTGTAATCTGCTTTGGCAAAGGTTGGCACGCCAACTAGCGGCAACAAATCAAACAGCAGCCAATTGTTGAGGGTGCGCCAAAATTTTGGTTTGGCTGAAATTGGCAATAAACCAAACGTGCCCGAATCCACGCTGACCACAGCAATAGAACCTCAGTTCGCCGAATCGGAAATGAAATGAGCCGAGGGAAAAGAAAACCGCATTTTCTGGTGGCCTCTGCTTAGTCCCGGGACTTGGTTGAAACGTGCGGTAAAAGAGGAAGTCCGGCGTCTGTTTCCTTGCTTTTTGGCATGGCTACAACATGCCAAGTGTCGACGGCGGACTATTATGCCGCCCGGCGCCCGCCGCTGTGCCGAACCATACGCAACACCACCAAGTCCTTGGCGCGCACCTCGGCTCGAGTACGAGCCATACTACGGGAATACGTATACGAAATAACTGATCATCGGGAGTTCTGGACGGGATGCCGGATGCGTTGCACACATGGTGTTTTGGTATCCCTCTCGGAATTCTTCAATCCAGAGTAGTACGAGTAATTCAGAACACGGACGAACTCAACTGCATGCGCTGCTGCCGAATCGCTCGATCTGAACTGCGACGCGATTGGGCACGCAAATATCCAAGCCGCTGGGGCCCGCGCTCCCGACGTGCCCAACGCACCATGTGACACGGCACCGGTGGTTCCACACGCCAAGTTAACGGAGAGAACAGAGAAGTGCACACGCTGCAGCTGCTACAATCCAACGTCCAGGTCCGAAGCAACCGCCGTGATCTGACCAGCGACCTCTGTCTCTGTTCACCAGCACCCGCCAGTTCCCATGGAAGGCAGCCTATATAGCTTCCAAGCTCCCAGAGCAACCGAACCTACCGTCGATCACAGAGTCGTCTGCCTCTGTTGCCGCCGAACACGAGGAAGCAAGCCTTCTGTTCTACACCAAGCTTCTCGGAGCTCGACCATGGCGGTTTCCTCCATCAGCTGCTCGCTCAAGCCTCCAGCTCCCGTCAAAGAAGCCAGCGCTCGCCTGCAACTGCAACCGTCTCCACCGACCACGACCACGCCGTGGTAAGTTATTACCCCACTGCTAGCTCGATCAAGATCCGTTGCATCGTGCCCTGCCGACCGCAATGGCCAGGGACAACGGTCTGACGCGTGCGCCGCCGTGCGATCTCGAATGATCTGCAGGTCGGGCGGGCTGCGCCGGGCGTGCGTGGCGGCCGCGGCGTGCGTCGTGATCGGGACGGCGGGCGCCGGCGACGTCGTGGCCGTGGACGCGCGGAGAGGCGCGGCGGCCGCCGACGGCGACGTCGTGGCCGTGGGCGCTCGGGCGCCGCCGCGGTGGAGCGACCGGAGGGAGTGCCCGCCGTGGAGCGCCAACTCGCTGGAGAACATCGTGCCGGAGAACCTGCCCCGGCCGTCGGAGCGCCGCAGGTTCAACAGCATCGAGGCACCGGAGAGGGCCCCTGCCCTCGCGCCCGAAGCGGTGGCGCCCTTCCTGGCGCTGCACTCCGGCCTGGGCTGCTTCTCCCTCTAGGCAAGTAGCCAGCCACTCTCTGTTGGGTAGCTGCATTTGTTTTCGTATACAGCGTGGTGATCAGATTAGCAAACGAGGGATACTAGAAGAAGGTTGGAAGTCAAGGAAGATCTGTAGTTATTGATTGTATAGATTCAGAATAATTCATTTGCCCCACTAATCGATTATTCAATATAGTGTGCGAGATACACATGTAAGATACGAGCATCATTCTTGGGTTACATTTCCCTTCAAATTTTTAATTTGCTCGCCTAGTGTCCCTGTCACGTACCCAGGTCCGGCACCAACGCCAATGTTTCACGCCGAACTCGTGCAGCACGTACGGGGTCAGGGGCGGCCGACCTGAGTAATTTGCTTGGACACAGTCATCGGTATCAGTTCATACGGTACGCCATCTCTCGACAACCTCCTGTCGTGCCAAGTCGCGTGGCGGGCGCGTGGTGCTGCCGGCTGTCGCCGCTTGGCTTGGGCCGTTGGGTGTAGCGCGGCAGTTGGAAAAAGGGTGAGATGGGCCAGAAGCCGAGATGACCAGACGACGACTGACGCCATTCTTTGTAGTCGAACGAAGCATGTCACAAATTACTAGTCCATGTAGATCCATGGACACGGTATTTTTTTTCTAAAAAAGATAGCATTGGAATTACTTTGTAACGATAGTGAACCGCTTGTTTTGTCAAAGAACAAAAAAACTACCAGCTTGCTCCATACCAGCAGTAGCTCGGACGAAGGATCGGCTAAGTAGCAGGTACAAAAACTATGCTGGACCCGAGCAGATAAGAAGCAGATAGCACCCCGCTCTCGATCTTTGCAGTTTCACATACCGTTCTGGAAAAAACAAGAGAAAATTCCTTATTTACCATCAAAAATTTACTTGCTGCCCTATTTGCCATTGAAAATTTTTGAGTTCTCTATCTGCCATTGACTTTAACTTTCATTCCTTATCTACCATTCTCCATCCATTTCACTGTTAGTGAGAGGGAAAATGACACTTTTGCCCCCTTTCTAACACACGACAGCCCTTCCTTGTCAGAGCTTCACACTAAAATTTGATTACAAATGTATGCAGCTTAGATCGTTAATACATACTACCTTGTTTAATTTAGTTTCTACTGTTTTGAATTATTTATATAATTTTACAATTTGATTGGATTAAATCTTGTCCTTCATAAAATATGCATGTACTTCGTCTTCTGTCTTCCTACTTGCATCTGCGCTGGCTGCCATGTTCTGCCGCTGCTGACTGACATCTGCTCGGCCGCTCACAGGAAACGCCGGACCAAGCTACGCCGACGCCCGACAGTGCCCCTGCCGTAGACGCCTCATCCCCGCCCCGGCCTCCGCGCTCAACGGCAGCCTGCCGAGGTTCTGCACTGGCGACCCGCCCACGCTGCCGCTCCCCAGGAGCTTCGTGACCGACGAGTTGTTCATGCCCGGTCCTCTCTGTTCCTCTCTACAAGTTGTACCTTCAATCGGCAACCACGAGAGAAAATCCTAGCAATACTGCTCATCTCCCTCACACCTCCATTTCTCACAAATCGGCAAGCAGTAGCACAAATCCTAGCGCCACCCTTAGCTTCTCCTCTCTCATTAATTCCAATAGCAGCACCAGCTCTTATGCAAACCAAGCTCCTCTCCAGTTACCTCAAGAACACTACCAAACCCAGGGAGCGCTGGTGATGAACTGTGTCGCGAGCCAGCGTCCAGCGACGGGACACGGGAGTAGCAGCAGGCATGGGCCTAGGATGGAAGAAAGGGAAGGAAAAGGGGGGGGGGGGGCAAAAATGTCATCTCCCCTCCCATTTAGCAGCTATAAACAGTGGAATGGATGGAGAATGGTAGATAAGGAATGAAAGTTAATGTCAATGGTATATAGGGAACTCGAAAATTTTCAATGGCAAATAGGGCAGTAAGGAAATTTTTATGGTAAATAAGGAATTTTCTCTAGCTCGGAACCGCGCGCACGCCACTGTGGACAAATATCTAACCAAGCGGGGCCCGCGCTCCCGACGTGCTCGTTGCTGCACCATGATACACGCCACCGGTAGTTCGACACGGCAAGGGAAAAGATTTACCGCCAAGTCTGGACCAACGGCTCTGATCTTTTTTTTAACTAATCAACGGCTCTGGTCTGACCAAACATCTCCCACCACCATGGAAAGCCTATGTAGCTTGCGTGCTCGGACCAGCCAACCCACCAGACCAATCGCACCTTCACAGTTCGTCCTGCGTGCCGCCGCCGCCAAACTTCACTGCTCGAAAGCTCAAGAATGGCGGCTTCCTCGATCAGCTGCTGCCTCGGCCCTCCCGCTCTGCCCAAGGAAGCTCGCCGGCCATCGTCGCTGCGCCGCGCGTGCGTGGCCGCCGCGGCGTGCGCCGTCGTGGCCGCCGACATGCTACCGGCGCTGGCGCGGGACGGCGCGGTCGTCGCCTCGAGGGCCGACGGCGTCGCCGCGGCCGTGGGCGCACCGCGCGCGAAGGCGCCGCCGCGGTGGAGCGACCGCAGGCAGTGCCCGCCGTGGCGCGCCAACTCCCTGGAGAACGTCGTGCCGGAGAACCTGCCCCGGCCCCGCGCGTCCGCGCGCAGGAGTTTCCGCAGCGTCTCGATCCCCCCGGCGGCCCTTGCGCCCGCGCCGGACCTGGTGTTGCCTCCTTTCCTGGCGCCGCGCCCCGGCGGCGGCGGGGGCTGCTTCTCCCTCTGACGCAACCGGGGCACCGTGCAAAACGCACCTGTATTTTGCATAGTAGTTACAACAAATATTTGCCCCTCCTCACCGATTAATATTTATTAGGGTGAAAATAGGGGCGTGTATATATGCGATGTACTTTATTTTTTTACTTGCAATAATTGATCAATGTCGATGTGACCAAAGGAATTCGAAAGCTTCGGTTGATCTACAGACTAGAGCAAAGTGGTTTGACTCCGATCCCGTTGCTTTCGTGGAAAAGTAGAAAGCGTGACAGATGAAGTGCGAAGGTCCGAGCTCGTTTCGTTTTACTTTTACCTGGTGCGGAGAGCGAGGGTGGGAGCGTGGCGCACGTACGACTCTTCCTTCACTCGGCTTGTTCGTACGAGCTGGTGTGTTGTTACCTTTTTTTTTGAAAGAGGTGTGTTGTTACCTGAACTTGTTGGTAGTACAATTGTACAACGGTTTTGAGTGAAGTACAGGGCCCAAAACTATCTAACACATTTTCTGCAGTACGAAAGTGACCTTATTCGGCGTGTTTTGCACTTTTGCTCAAGTCCCGTAGTACAACCTCTGCGCACAACAAAATGATCCCGTCCCAAAAATGAAGCAGCCGCTCAGGAACCAAGAAGTCGGAACCATCGTGCCAAAGCCAGAATGATCCCGTTGGATTGGAAGTTTGGAACACATTCGAACAAGAAACCTCGTAGATCCTACAAAATTCGAAGAAACTGCTTTTGAACTCCGGACTTTTCGCTATATGATTCGAGACCTTTTCTTTCCTTTTGCAACCCACATGATCCTGGGTCGCCCGGCCCACTTGCCATGCCTGTCCCGCTTTCATTTGCCATTTGGAAAGTGGACCGACATGAAGCTCGAGCCTCGAGTGAGAGTTTGTGTATAGGCCCCGAGATCCATCATCATCGGCGGGCGGCCCAACTGAAGCAAATCCGTTGTCAGCCCAGAAGCAAATTTGTTGGTCAAAATGTCAGAGCCCAGTGCCCAGTCAGTCATACTCACTCTACTCGACCATGATCCTCCTCTGGTTTGACTTTCCATTCAGAGATAGGATGCGACCGACGGATCACGGGCGTTGCATTTCTCGTGGATGGCAGCGGATTGAGTGATTGACCCAACGGCGCAGAAGAACAAGGCTCTCGTGTAGTCGTGTGTCTGGTTCCATACGAAGAAGCTGTGCGGTTTTGGCGGCTGAAGATTAACTCCCCTCGAGCCTCGACATGGACCGTGACCCGCCAAGCTAGACCATTTCAAAGCCGAAGCCTGAAGCTACTTGGACATCCATGCGCCACCCACATCGATTCTCAATCATGCGCTGCGCCGGCAAGAAAGAATTCACGGTCACGTAGCCAGAGCCTAGAGATCGCATCCCGCGAACATATATTGACCTGGCACCTCCATTCCCGGCCATCGATCGGCCAAGCTGCTCAGCTCGATCTCACCGATACACCCCTACTATATAAGCGGATCCATCCACCAGCAGCGTACACACCTCGCCGTGGCATCCAATCAGATTCAGA
>OAMR01000684.1:582343-601241 GCA_900205405.1 Echinochloa crus-galli
TGAGCTGCTTAATTAGCAAGCAGGAAAGATGTGAATAATAGAGTTCTAGGTACCAAGCTGTTCATATGGGGCTGCACCAAATATGTGAGTTATGTTGGGATTATTGTATTTTTCAGTATGGTGTCATCCATACTAGTCATTTTTTCGGGCTAATAGACGATAATTTGTGGACTCCTGTAAATAAACTAGGCAGGGTTGTTATCTGAATATTCGTTGATGTGTTGAGCACTTGCACACTGCAAGCATCTTCAGTCGTACTGTTTCTGGACAATTGAAGCAATGAGTTATCAGATTTTTGTGCAACATGTGATGTTTGCAGGAATGGCATTTTGCCTCCACTTCCTGGTGCTCTGTTTTCTGCTGATGATCTTGCTGTTCTAATTTTCTTCTATGGAACTGCTGTCCTAATTTACAGTCTCTCTATCAGACTATGCTTCAGTGAGTGGTGAACTGCTTACTTTTTAGTTTTTATCCTAATTGCTCTGGTGCCTGTTACTTATGTGTCTAGTACTGATGGATGGACAAGTGTTTGGTGTGTTTCTTTCTTTCTTTTTTTTTGTTCTGTCTGCTGGTTGTTTGCCAGTGCGAACAAGTTGGACTGTATTGTGGATTTCTAGTTTTTGATTCGTTGTTACTGTGCACGAAGGGTACTCTGTACTCACTAGTGATTGCACTTTGCATACACTGAATCTCTGAAAGTCAGTTCGAGGTGGTAAACTGCTTGTTTGGAGTGCGAACACGTAACACATGTTTATCCATTTATTTCATCTCTGCCAGAGTACTAGATAGTTCATGTTCTCAGGTGTAATTTTCTTCTAGGGAACTGCTGTCCTTTACAGTCTATCAGACTTACTGCAGCGAAGGATGATTTGCCTACTTTTTATCCAAATTGCTCTCGCGCCTGTTACTTTCATGAAGCTTGCACTGATAGATGGAAAAGTGTTTACTGTGTTTCTTTGTTTCTTTTGTGCTGTCTCTGCTGGTTGTTTTGTAGTGCGAACAAGATAGACTATATTGTTGGTTTCTAATTTGTGTGGCCTGTGTTACTGTGAAGTTAGGCCATATTGTGAATTTCTGATTTGTGTGATCTGTGTTACTCTGCACGAAGGGTACTCAGTACTCATTATTGATTGAACATTCACATACGCTGAAAGTCAGTTCAAGGTGGTAAAGTGCTTATTTGGAGTGCAAATTCGTAACGCATGTTTATCCATTTATTTCATCTCTGCCAGAATACTAGATAGTCATGTTCTCAGGTGTCTTCCCTGGTGGGTAGTAAACATACGGAGGGGGTATATCTTTGTTCCTAAAAGAGATGAATGCGTATCAAGGACGATCGGAATGATGTTTTGAGGCCTAAACATATTGCTTTCATCTTTATTAAACTATCGCATGTAATGGTAGATATCAAATAAGATATAGAGATATCACAGCACAAAAGAAACAGATCCAATCACAAGGCGACTAGCGAACTAAAGTAACTCCCCCAAATACATATTTTTGCATCTTATTAAGCTTTGCTGTTGTCTGAGTTAGATCAATGAAGCACATTGTCACAGAAATTGTCATGACTGAAACATAAACAGGAAGCCTTACTGAATCGCAGTTGAGTGTACACAATACTAAAACACATAGAAAGGCAAAAGGTTCACAACTGGGTGAAAATTAAACATGAGCATCATGATACGACACGGATTTTAGAACTTTATAGCCAGAATGCCACAGGATCATTATGGAATAACTGCTCCGTGGTTCCTTCAGGCACCTTGTAGGATTGCACCCGACAACTCTCGCCAGTCGTCAGGTCTCCATTGCTGTCATAGCCAAGGGAGAATGTCGTCAAACGATAAATATAGCTAGTGCATCGTGGCATCTCTCCCCCCTCCTCGAGCTGCTCCTGGTCAGTGGTGCCGTCAAGCTGCTCCTGATCATCAGCAGTGCCATCTCCGACCTCAAGCGGCCCCTCCTTGTCAGTGGTGCCATCGACCTGCACCTGGTCAGTGGTGACGTCAAGCTGCCCCTGAACATCAGTAGTGGCATCTGCCTCCTCGGGCTGCTGCTCCTGATCATCAGAGATGCCATCTCCCTCCTCCTCGAGCTGCTCCGAATCATCAGTGTTGCCATCTCCAATAACGGAGACGCACTGCACGAGGCAAAACTCGCTTCCTCCCATGTACAAGAGTGTAGCACCCACATGAGTCTCAGCTGGATCCTCGCTGAACAACTTCTCCTTGCTGAGCTTCCAAGCAGGAGGGCCGCCGGTGGCCGCCTCGCAGGCGCATAGGTGCCCTTCGGTGGCCAGGTCTTTGGAGAGCCCCACATAGACGTTCAGGCAGTGGACAAAGTGTGCGCGGCCATGGAACGGCGGCGTCCACTCGCTGTGCCGTTTCCAAGCAAGCGTCCTCGTGTCGAAGGTGAATGTGGCCGCGGTGGCATCGCTGTCGATGCTGCTGACCGGCACAATCCCTTTATCTTCAGCTTCTCTCTGTACAGCAATGGTGTAGGAATCCTCGGTGCTGACCAAGATGGTCGATTCATCGGCGTGCACGGCATAGGAGCTGACGTCCACCCTGTAGAATGGCGGATCCGGGAGGTCGCGCCATGACCAACCATTGTCGTCGCAGGATCTATGATCTAAGAGTCTCCAGCCTCGGGGGCCAGAGCGGTTCCAAGGAGAGCATCCTGAAGTTGCAGGTGTCCAGAGCAAACAACCCGGCGCCGACGGGGAGGTAGAAGGGAACATCGGGATATACCTGCCCAGGGCCGAAGGTGACGCCCCGCGAGCGGACGTCGACGATGGGCACGAAGGGATCGGACAACAAGTCGTCGGTAAAGGCTCTCCGGCGATGCGTCGCCACGATCCTGGTCCCGACGGCGGCGAAGTGCAAGGCATGCCCTCGCGGCGCTTCCAAGCGGATGAAAGCCTCAGGCAAGCTTTGCACAGCGCCGCCTTTCCCTGATGTGCCTGTCGTCTGACGGGAAGTGGGGGGCCACAGGTCTAGCTCGCGGATGCTGTATCCCCACGGCCAGTCATCAAAGATGAGGTAAAGGCGCTGCTCCTGAGGCTTTGCCGAACGATCCTGACGCTTTGCCGCACGGGAGCCGGCATGCTCAAAGTCACCGCGCCGCCGCTTTGCCGATGGCATCTGAACCCTCGCCTTCGTGTTCTCTGCCGGAGCACAGACACTCAGATCAGGTTCCTTGGATCGCCAGAGGTCGGCCTCGATATTTATCTATAACTGCAGTTCGAATCCGAATCGAGTGCAAAGTGCAAACCGAAATCAATCAGGCCCAATCCTCCTACTTCAAGCCGAATACGGAATATGGCACAGCGGCCAACAGAAAAAAAAATCGCAGGTGCGCACCTTCATTCAAGCCGAATATGGTACAGCGGCGACTCATCATTCTGGTTTATAGAGCAGAGGCTACACAGGTTTATTACAGGACTCAACTGCAGATGCATTTTATTGCCTATAATCCGCAGTAAGCCTGGAGCTTATCTTCCTGGCGAGCGCCTTCCTCAGAAACGCAGAAGCGTACGAAGTCGTCGTGATAATAAGGCTTGAAACGGGGAGGGTATTCGTCGTCCACGAGTTCATCGGGCGCTTCAATCTTGCAGCGAGGGATCGAGAACAGGATGGCAGAGTATCTGGTGGCATCCCCACGGACGGTCACCCGGTGAAATGGCGCGTGCAGGCGGTCGTTTGTCCATGCCTAGTGATCGAACATGGGAAAGCACAAGTACGTCATGGAACATGATCGGATCAGCAATGGATTGCTTCGATCGTGCATAAGATAGGCTACAAACAGTCTGCTTAATACCATTACAATTGAAGCTTAAACAATTTGAATCGCAAAAGTTTCTTGCAAGATGAAGCGAAGGACTATTTTTTCTTTTTTGAAATTAAAAGCGAAGAATGAAATTCAAGAGAAGCGCGGCGATGCGTACCCGGAGCGCGTTGCCGACCATGACGACGAGCGACGTCGGCGACGGCTTGACGAGGATCCACTCCCCGGCCTTGCTCTGCACCTCCAGGCCCTCCACCTCGTGCTGGCACACGACGCTGAGCGCGTTGGTGTCCTGGTGGGATCCGGGGGACCCGACGTGCCTGACCTTCTTCTCCCCGGCCGCGCTGTACTCCCACATCCGGAACAGGCGCCATGTCGACTCGTTCAGCGGCTCGTGGTGCCTGGCCACCCCGAGCCCCTCCAGCGCCATCCTCCGCACCGCCCCCTCCAGCTCGGCGATCCGCTTCGCCGCGCCATGGACCGCCTCGCTCAGGTGCTGATTACTGAGTTTTTAATTCTTCAACCTAGTTTCATATTGTGCATTCACTGCTGCAGGTCTCAAACCCAACTTTCATTCAGTGAAGACTTGCCTGCAGGTTGTGCAAACCAAATTCAATAGATGGTAAAAACAAACACCATTCTATAATGCCATTGTCGTGTCGTTCAAATTGCTTCACTTTATGTAATGCATTCCATGTCCGGAAGTTCTGGAAGGAGCAAAGAGATGGCAGAGATGCATTCGCTTTGGATATGGACACTGGCAATTCAAGAATTTAGTTTGTAACCAGGTACAAAAGCTTGCAGTTCTGGAAGGAGCAGGAGTTGGTGGAGATGCATCCGCTGTGGATGGGGACACCGGCATTTTGAGAATTTCAGTTTGCAACTAGTGTAGATAAGCCTGAGGTTTTTCTGTGGTTCTAATGTCTTCCTTTTTTTTAGTGAGATTTTGTATCGACAGAGTGCACTCCAATGGCCGTATCCATTCTCCTGGCCTTCTCCTGCCATGGTGCCTGCGTCGTCCACGGTGACGGGATTGGAGTCGTGCCGCTGGCTAGACGCCCGGGATTGGAGTCGCGCCGCCGGCTGGACGCCCTAACCGTCAAAACGATCGCGAGAGTATGATCAGGTGCCATGGCCTATGGGCCGCCGGTTGCCCCCTAAACCTCCTGTAAGCCGAGCGCCGCGCGTCTTGGTCCTGCGAGCCGAGCTGTGATGATTCCCAGTCAAGCCTCAAGCGAGCCGCGCCTTGCCTAGCGGAGCGGAGAGCCGGAGCCACGAAGTCATCCGTGCGGGAGCGGAATTGTTATCCCGCCGGTACCGGACCGGGCCGGTAACTTTTCTACCGTCGGATGAAACTGGTTGGAGATGCGTGCATGCCTGGTTCCGCGCCCCTGTGCCCGCCTGGCTAGGGATGAAAACGGATCGGATGGGAGCGGATAATACTTTTTCCATATCCGCATCCTCTTTTTTCTGTTGGATACGGAGCGGAGCGGATATTACCCGAATACGGTTATGGATACGGATTTTTTCGTATACCGGTTTAAACAAAGCATGCCCTAAGGTTCCAGTGGGCTCACAGAAGTAGTCGGATATCCTATTATAAGCTTTGGATAATCCGCGATCAATTATCGGATAATCCATATCCGCCGGATTTCACTAAAACCATATCCTACTCCGCATCCACACACAATCGGATTCGGATTATCCATATCCACGCGGATATCCAAAACTCTTCTCCATATCTTTAAAATTCAGATTCGGATCGGATCGGACGCGGAAATTATCCACGCCACTTTCATCCCTACGCCTGGCTCCTTCCAGCCTCACACACCAGGCAAAAAATCTCCCCTCACGGCTCACGCCCGTACACTCTTCCTGCGACGCCGCTCTCCACCCGTATGCTGAAGGTAGCGCCGCCGCACCGCCCCGCCTCCACGCCGCGCCGCACCGCCACCACTAAAGCCGGCCGCCCGCGCCGCCCCGCCTCCACGCCGGTCCCGCGCCGCCGCTGACCGCCACTTCAAGGACGTCCTCGCCGCCGCCGCCTCCGTCTCCTCGCCGCGCTCTGCTAGGAACTGATAGATCCAACAAATTCTTATGCTAGGAACACAATAAGCACCTTGGCAGGATGTCAAGGAGCACCCTGTTGTGATCTATATGAAGGGTTATCCTGATGCTCCTAGGTGTGGATTCAGTGCGTTGGCAGTAAAGGTCCTCCAGGAATATGGTAAGCTGGCTCTGGGTGCTGATTTTTTAAATGCCATTGATAATCAGTGTGCTCTTTAAATTCTTATAAGCCAGATCTTAATATTCCAGGTGTCCCCATCAGTGCTAGACATATTCTGTCAGATATCAAGCTCAAAGAAAGTGTGAAAGCATACAGGTAAGTAGCTTCTTATAATATCAAGCGTTTTTAGATGTTATACGGCAACAACTTGTGTCATGAAAGGGAAAGAGAACTGGCCTCGGATGAATTCTCTCAATGTTGCTAAAGGAAGTTAGTGATTTCTGGAAAATTAAGGGAAATGAGAGCTGGACTAATCATTTGTTGGAATTGATAATCTAAAAAAATGAAACTTCAGAATGAACAAAATAAGTTCAATTATTAAGTTAGCATTGATGTCTTGGTCAGAATATCCTCATGTTAAAATCAACCAGCAGATTCAGTAGTCATCACAGTCTGTCCTGTATTACGATGTTATATATATATCTACTTGTTGTAGTCATGTTTCAGAGGCGCCGTTTTTGTTCAGTTGAATTGAGTGTGTACTGGTGTATGAAATTAGATGAATAGTAATGCATCATGGAGCTTGTTAAAACAGAATCAGTTAATGCTTACACTTTGTAAATTTGAATGTTTGCTTTGTTTTATTTATGTAGTAACTTTCATAACCACTCTCATCTGCATCTATCCTGATAGAAGACTCAGTAGTGTTAACACATCCATCTGCACCAAATTGATTACCAATATCCTCACACGGCTTGCTGTGTCATGGTTGTTCACCAGAAAAACTTGAGCTCTTTGAGGATTATATATGAATCAGAGAATTTAATCACACTTTGGCAGAGTAGCACTCATGTGAAATGAAATCCCTACAAATTTACAGTGATTTGTTACACCTCATCCTGTAAGAAAGAATTGGCAGTCTCATCAGACTTTTCACTTTTCAAGAGCTGAAATTTCTCAAGCTGTGTGGTCCACAAACAAGGTTTTAAAAAATGCTAGACGCTAGGCGAACGCTTGCCTATGGTTTAGAGTTTTTTGTGATTAAACGTAGATTGAACAAGATTAAACGTGTGTTGTGATTAAACGCAACGCTAGGCCACCGATCAACGTTTAATCAAGATTCAACGACGTTTAAAAACGTTTTTTAAAACACCCACGAGGATTTTTTTATTTCCGGTGTATGGACATTCAGATTTAAAACTTTATTGTGCGTCCACAAACTGCAGAGAAGTAACAACACCATATTCATGCTTGCAGGGCGTCATTCTTCTCATCGCCTACTTCAACAGTTGCAGCATTTTTCTTGTGGTAGCTACATGAAGCATCACTTTTTTGCTCTTGGTTCACTGTCAGACAGTTGTGTGAAGCTCAGGTTGGTTTATACTTCTTTTGGTTTTGCTGAGCAGTTTGTGGACTCAACTAATTTTCTCTTGATATTTGGTGCCGGATTTACAGATCTCTTTGTGACATTTACATGCTCTAAGTTTGTAGTTTCAGATAAGCATGGACATGGATCTAGCCATTTTTGTCATTGTTGGAACCTTGTACCTCTAATTTGCAGATATGCATGGATATGGGAGGATGTAATGACACTCTACTACTATAGCTCCAGTATAGGCGGAGCTGAAGAAGACTTATGGTGAAAGATATGCAAATAGCAGCTCTGGAGGCTGAATTATTGAAGTCGTTTGGGATGTCTCATCAGCTGGATAGATGCATCAAGAAGATGTTGTGGCTAGCAGTAGGAAGTTTAGCTTATGGAAATTTTTGCTCTTTTTTGTGTGTTCAATCTGGCTTTCAGAAGTTGTGGTAATAAATTCAAATGCTAATCCACGATTGCCAACCTCCGCTAATTAAATATAAATGGTTGTCATGTATGCCCTGTCGTCTTTCTTTGGCGAGCGGCGAGCCCCTGGTGTATGCTAGCAACAGGAGGATAATCATCTACAAACAATTTTTTGGTACCCAAATCATAAACGATGTACCACCACAAAAGGCATTTTAGTAGTCAGCACTACAACTATTAATTTATTATACTAAATAGAAAGGCGTGACTCTCTTACAAGCCTTTCAAAAATATACACATCACATCACTTCACTTGTACCCAAAAAAGGGTCATGGATAGAAGTTATCCATTCTTGTGAAACGGGTGCTTGCCTTCTTGCATCCTATGATGTCATTGTCTTTTGTGCTAGCCAATTCAGTATCCAATCCTCGCATGTATTGTCACTGTTGCATTTTTCCATGCACTATCATTTTCTGGAATCACCAAGGCAATCATATTTTAAAAAATAACTTGACTAAATAACAGTAGAAAACAATACATATTTCTATTACTAAATCCCCTGAGGCACATGCTTCCTAGATATGATTCAGGCTCAGATTTTGATGCTTCATCATTTGCAGAGAGGCAAGACAGCGAAGCAAAATCGTCGTGTACAATTTTGTAGCCCATCAGATATTCAAAGTCAGATTGCTCTTTTGTTTTGTACACATAAAAGAACATCTTCCTCTGTTCTCTCTACACACACACAACAGGAAACCTTTCTTCTCCCTAGCTTCACATACAAAGTAGTGCACTCCCTCTCTCTTCCCTGCACAAACACAAGTACAACACATCATCGCAAATAAAAGTTAGTATTTGCATACAACTGAAAATTAGGAGTTGAAAGATTCAAAGGCGCACCATCAAAGATTCAGAGGTGAATCTAAACTACATGAAGATAACAAGTAAATTTAGTTCCTTCAGTTTCACAAATTCAGTTTCACAAATTCAAATACCTAAACAGAAGTGAGAAACAAAATTAGATGTCAGACGATATATAACTTGCATATGACTAGGATTTTGGTATTAACACATATACCCACAAAAAATATACAAACAAGTCATCAATACCTTCTTGCGTGACCTTCCACTGACAATCGCAGTCGGGAAATACTTTGCGACATTTCTCACAGCTGCTCTCATCTGAGTAGGTTTTCAGACAAAGTATTAGCAATTGTTAAATGATCAAGTAATGCTAATTAAGTACTACTTGGAACAGGTTGTTCTGATTTACCAAGGGGGACATGAATGCTTTGTCGGGATCGTCCATAGGCGACAGGGTACCGTCATAATCTTTGACTAATTCAGTGCCGGATGTCACAGGTTCGAAGACACAAAATTAGAAAAGTATCCGGTCTGGCATAAAATGAAAAAGTGCAATTGCAAAACTGCCAAAATTTTAATCTTAAGGAACTCAGTGCAGAAGTAAGAAAATGAGTCTTTCTGCTTCAAAAATAAAATAAAATTGAAGCACTCTATATGTTTCCTTTTTTGAATTTTGGGAATTGGGATAAGTACCCAGGAGATAAGACACAACAGTGCTGGAATATTTTAATATTATTCTGGCAGGAATGGATACTACTTATAGAAAAATATTGAGTCGACGAGGAAAATGTTAGATCAGCTATTCTTTAAAAAATCTTAGGGTAATTTTTTAGAAAAAAATCAACAAAAATATTGAAATGTTGAGCCAACATGTTCGATAAAAATATGTTGTGTTTGAAAGAAAGGTTAGATCAACTAATCTTATATATGAATTATTGAGGCAACAAGAAATGTTAGATCAACTAATCTTATAGAAACATGCTGAACCAACATTTTAAACTGTTGAATCAAACAATAAATGTTAGATGAGCTAAACTTCTAAAAAAATGTTGAGACAACAAAGTGTGGATCAACTAGTGTTTTTTAGTAATTCTCAAAAAAAAACTAGTGGTTTTTAGTAACAATTGTGAAATAAAGTATAACTTACCAAGCTGCGCGAGGACTTACCTAGGCCATGCACCTGGTGATATGGTATACTCCTTGTCAATATTTATAGTAGTAGTAAAAAAGGATGGGCTAGATGACCTGGGGAATCGGGCATCTTGTGCTGGAGGAAGCAAGCTTGTCCAACACGTGTAGATATAAAAAGGTGAATATGAACTGATACATATATGCAAATAGAACTAAATAGAACTCTAAATTGAAGGGGCTACCAGTTTTCTGAACCCCTCTAGTTTAGAATCCCTTCTTTCTATAAAATTCTAGCAGCTTTCCTTCTGCTTTACAAAAAAATCAAGAAAAACAATATAGTATCTAGGTGCAGTGTAAGCTAGTATATGACAACTCTAATGCTTGGTAGAAATCTGAAAGATAACAATGATTTAAACAGAGAGCAGAACTAGCAAAATATGGAGAGCTCAAGCTTAATTGTCAAGGGATTTGATAACTTGTTTGTATAAACACAGAGCTATAAAGTTAAGGTACCCCTACTGTTTTGAGCCATGATAGCAGGAAAGAACCTAATATTAATTTTAGTTTATACCCAAACATTTAATTTCCTAAAACATTTAGAAGCAGAACTAATTGCTTTGGTCGTCTCGGTGGCTAATTGCTAATTGAGCCTAGAAAATTTAAAATGAAGGCTCTCCAAAGACAATGAAAAGGAACTTGCAGAAACCTGACCTACTTTTTCTTGTTGGATCATATTCTTCTGTTGTGGATCTTGGTGGCACAAGATGTTCAGTGATGAAGTCCTGAATCTTCTTCTCAAAAAAAAAGTCATACATCTTCAACGATGCATATTGGTTCAAGACGTCCTCCCATATCCATAGACCACATTCTTGCAGAACATATAAAAAGGGGAGCAATGTCATCAGTGGAGGTAACACATAGAGGACCAACTAGTGATTCAACAAACAAACTTGTTTTTTTATTCTTTGTACGCTTTTGCCAAAGAACACTATAATCGTACATCGTACATCCAGAACAATATTCCATACATCCAGCACATTGACAATTTTTTCCATACATTTGTTAGTACTGGCCATCTTGAGACTTCTTGGATCTGGAAAAGGTGAGAAAAAATAGAGCTGGAATAAATTAAAAAATTGATTAAAATTGGCTGACTGCTAGCAGATTGAGCAGATTAAGATAGTACTGTTACATGTTACAAAGTATTCTAATTCTAAACTTGGATTATAGTAATTACTTCAACTCATCATCAAAATATTAGTAGGCAAATCCAGAATCCAGAATGGAGGAGATTACTTCCGGTGAGGTGCTGCTGGGGAGGAGGCGGCGGCAGGCACGGATCTGGAGGAGGCAGTTGGGAGCGGCGGCGACGACGCGGGAGAACGGAGGGCGGCGCGACAATGCTGAGGCGGAGGTCGTCATCTTCTCCGCGCCCTTCAGCACCCAGATCTGCTCCTCTGGATGCCATTGACTGGCAGGATGCTGAGCGGCGGCGGCAGCTGCGTCCGCGTTCCTTGCAGCAGCGGCGCGGTGGCGTCGACGTGGAGGTCAGCGGCGGCGGCGGCGTGGGATACCAGGAGCGGCGGCGGCGGCATGGGGGTCAGCGGCGGCGCGGCGGCGTCATGGGCGTCATGGGATGTAGGAGACGGAGTCGGCGTGAGGAAATGCTAGGGAATCTGCCTCGAAGACTGCCTGGGTTTCTCACGAGCGGAGGCGGACCAGGCACCGACGGAGGCGGGCGGAGGCGCGGCTCATCCAGTTGCACGAGTTTTAAAGCAGATGAACGGTTTAGAAACTACCTGCCCGGGCCGGCACCGGTTGAAAAACCGCGCTGGTGCGGGAGGCCCACATGCGAGGCAGGGCTGCACGGAGGGCACTTTACAGCCCTCCTGCACCTAATTTTTTTCCTGTAGCGGTGGACGACTCGGGGACTCGATCGAGCGCCCGTGAGGCCGTGACGTCTAGCTGACTAGGAGTTGTACTTTTTTTTTGAACGAGTTGGACACTCGTACTGGTAAGCCAATGGACGGGCAGGCGATCTGCTTTGCCGTCGGCCGTCGGCCCGTCGCCGAGTGCAGCTCCACTGCTCCAGTTTGCGATCCCAGCGTCGACGCGTCATTTTCCTTGCTTTGGGCCATATTGCAGTTGAACAAGTTTGGGCCATGTCCATGAGCCTTCCACCCCAGATTTTCTACTTTGTTCCGCAGTGTTCATAGGAGGTGTACATTCCCACTCATATATAGTGCAAGACACGAATTTATTCATTTCTATTACGGCTGCTAAAATGCCAGCTTGTTCATCTTTCAGACTACAACAAATGCGGCACCGGGTATCTCTCGTGCGCTCTAGTCGTGGTTATGATATCCAATTACTTAGTGTAGATAATGCTCACCTCCTTATATGTATGATGTCCTATGTTCTTTGCATTAGTGGAATTTGTTTGCAGTCTTATTCAGAGGCTAGAGAGACTTGTCTAACTGTCCTGCATTATTTTACAGGAATCCAAGGACGATCACAGCGGAGGCAATGGCAGTTGAAGCCATGGAGAAGATGGAATCGCCTCCTTCACCTGTGCAGTTCTTGCCTGTTGTCGATGACAACAACGTCGTGTGTGGGATCATTACACTGCACGGCTTGGTCTCTGCCGGATTGTAGACTTCTGTGGCACCATCACCTTGTGCTAGATTATAAACTTCTGTACCAGCTTACCGGGTCCCCAGTGGTTCCTTGTCTACATTTACTTGACCCTAGACTGCCAATTGCAAGTGTTCTTGCCGCTCGGTTCATACCTGAAGGTGTTTTATCGCTCTAGTATCTTGTGTAGCCTAGACTCTGTGTACCCTTCTGTATAGTGCTTGGTAAGGCATTTTATCGCTACAATATCATGCGTAGCCTAGGCCCTGTCTATGTACCCTTTATGTATAGTGATTGTCTGCTTGGTAAGAGGAATATGCTTCATTCCCATTCTGCAATTGGCTCCTTATGTTTTGTATCCTATGCTGTAAATAAACGTGAAAGCTAAACATTCGAATGCGGTCGAGCAAGCAGTAGTAGCCGCAGCCTCAGAAAATCTTAGGACCTCATACATATAACCGATCCATTTGTAAAATAGATGTGATGATGAGATGATGATAATGTCGTGGAGCGCAGCAAGTGGAGGGCTACAAGTAAGCAAGGTAAGTAGATCGGGGGGATGATGTTGCCACCAATAGTTTGTGGGGCACACATGCATGCATGTTCGTGAGGCACCATACATGCATGATACTGTAGCTATAAATCCAGTGGGAGCTCTGTAGACAAGGAAGGAGGAGGGGAAAATGAGGTCTTTAGAGCATCCCAGTGGGGTGATTAAAAATGGGACTCTATATTTCAGTTTGAGGGCTAGTTTTAAAAATTTAGAGGCCCAAAAGAAATTTGTGCTCCAGCCCAACAGACTAAATAGGCCTCTATCCATCTGACCGGTGGGCCCTGTCTCTCTCTCCCGTCTTCCCTCCGACACGCTCCCTCGCCGCCGCCCCGACGCCCACGCACCGCCAGCCCTCTTCTTGGCTCCACCGCATCCATGGTGCCGCTCGCTGGGCGCTCGTTGCTCCTCTTCTTGGCCCTTCTCTCGCCCCCGCTGCTGCGCCGCGGGCGCCGTCCCGCCGTCGCACCCGCCCGCCGTGCTCACCAGGATGCGGAACCGCCAGTCGAAGGCCACCGGATCCGGCTCCGCCACCGCGGCCACTGGCTCCACCAGTAGCACCCGGTCCTTGCGCACCTTGGTTGCGCCATCGAAGCACCCCACCGCCATGCCGCCGTTCGCCGACCGCCGCGAGCCGGGGCCGACCCGCCCTGAAAGTACATTTGACCTCCTTAGTTTTGGTTGATTTATGACAAGTCACTTGGAACACTAATGTGCTATGAAGAATTGTGTGTAGACGGTGATACAACATAAATAAGAAGCAGAGCACCAAAAGAGGAAATAAGGGACAACACGAGGACTCAAGTGTTTTGATTTACTTTAATGTCTTTATCCTTGAGTCAATAGGAAAAGCCGTACTATTAAGGGGGATTCGAAGTTTACTGGCTTGGTTGAAGATGAAGTGCTCATATGTCATAGGATAGATGAGAGAAAACCACCAACACATGCTTTCGAAACCCAAAACCAGCAGATGTGCGGAGTTACCGGAACTTTCTCCGGAGTTACCGCATGTCCGGAAACTCCGGACATTTGTGCAAAAACTCCGCACTTTGACAGCACAACGGCTAGTTTGTGGTGAAGGGGTATTTATACCCCCTCACCCCCTCCCACTCATATCTCTCGACCTAACTCAGAACAAAACACCTCTCTAGCATTCAAAGCTACACTTTGCTCCCCTCTTGACTTCCCAAGTGAGATTTGGTGAGGGGATTGAAGTGAGATTGAAGAGAGAGGAAGGTTGAGTGCAAGCAAGTTGATTTCCCATCCTTTGAGCACTTCGTTCTTCGTCAAGCCTTGGATTTCGGGTTCATTACTCTTGGAGCTTTGCTCCTAGACGGCTAGGCGTTGCTTGGGAGCTCCAACCTCGTTGTGGCAGCCCCAAGAAGTTTGTATTACCCCTTGAAGTAAGTATAAGCTCTAGGGTTTTCGAATCCTAGGGAGAGGAAGTGGTTTAGTGGACAAACCCGCCCTTTGTGGGCACCTCAACGGAGACGTAGACTTTCTTTGTGAGAGTTGAACTCCGGGAACTAAATCCTTGTGTCCTTGTCATTGATTTACTTTATTTGCACTTGGATTGAGTTCTTTCATGCTAGTTAGGGTTTGTGCCTATTTATCTTAGGATTTGTCTCCGATCTACTTATCTCAAAGGTTTGAGCTAGGTTTGAGTGCTTGTACTTGTAGATCAACTCCTAAAGAAGTGACAATCTCGAAGGTTTCACATTTGAAGCAAGTTTAAGTTAATTGATTCCTGTTTCAGCAAAAAGTCCGGAGTTTCCGGAGATTTTTGCGGAATCTCCGCACAAGTGCGGAGTTTCCGGACAAATCTACGGAGTTTCCGGACATTACACATTTAACCTGTTTTAAGTTTTGAAAAAGCTGCAGGTTGGACTATTCCCCCCCCCCCCCTCTAGTCCATCTTAGGTCCTTTCACACGCGTTCATAACAGTGAGCTTTATCTTTTAAAATAGTCTTTTCCGGAAACTCCGGACCCTCTGATGATGATGCACCAAATCCTGCTCAAAATCAAGTGGAAGTTGATGAGGGTGATCAAATTCAACATCAAGCTCAAACACCACATCCAAGAGTCCATCAAAGCGTCCAAAGAGACCATCCCGTCGACAACATACTTGGGAGTATTCAAAGTGGGGTAACTACTCGTTCTCGATTAGCAAATTTTTGTGAACATTACTCGTTTGTCTCCTCTTTGGAACCTCTCAAGGTGAATCTCATCCCCGTCATCAAGAACAACAAGACCTCCGGCCTTGGTGTGAAGGGAGGTCTACTAAAGCCCTCTCAACACACTTGGTACCCTTGGAGCAAGGGGGAGGAGCACAAGGTCAACTACACCAAGCCTATGAGGTTCAAGTCATCTCACACCATGTCATATGAGTTTGAGAGGCCACTACCTCAAGGCAAGAATGAGAAGAGTGTCAAGCCTAACTTGAAGCAAGAGAAGAAAGTGAAGCCTCATGCTCCCCAAAGTACTTTTTATGCCGATTATGTGTTAGCTTGGGACCACAATGGTAAAGTGGTCGCCAAGTATGTTGGGTACCGCACAAGAGACACATTGATCAAAAGGAATGTGTGGGTACCCAAAGTTCTTGTCACTAACACTCAAGGACCCAAATCTATTTGGGTACCTAAGACAAAGGCTTAAAACTATTTTGTAGGCATACTCCTCCGGTGGAACCAAGTGGGTGCTAGATAGTGGATGCACAAATCACATGACCGGAGAGGAGAGTATGTTCACTTCATTTGAGGCAAAAGAAAATTCAAATGACAACATCGTATTTGCCGACAATAGCCAAGGAAAGGTAAAAGGTCTAGGTAAAATTGCTATCTCAACCGATCATTCAATTTCAAATGTATTCTTGGTGGAATCCTTGGATTATAATTTGTTGTCCGTTTCACAACTTTGTGAAATGGGCTACAATTGCTTGTTTACTAATGAAGGTGTGACCGTCTTTAGAAGAAGCGATGACTCCGTTGCTTTCAAGGGTGTACTTAAGGGAAAGCTTTACCTTGTGGATTTCACAATGGAAAAGGCTCAACTTGATGCATGCTTGCTAGCAAAGTCTAGCTTGGGTTGGCTTTGGCATCGCCGGCTAGGCCATGTTGGGATGAGAAATCTTGACAAACTTCTTAAGGGCGATCACATTCTTGGACTAACAAATGTTTCCTTTGAGAAAGATCGTCTTTGTAGTGCTTGTCAAGCGGGAAAGCAAGTTGGTGTACCTCATCCCCCAAAGAGCATCGTCACCACCGAAATGCCACTTGAACTTCTTCACATGGACTTGTTTGGTCCCGTGGCATATATAAGCATTGGTGGTAACAAATATGGTTTTGTAATTGTTGATGATTATTCTCGTTTCACTTGGGTGTTTTTCTTGCAAGACAAAAGTCATGTTCATGAGACATTCAAAAAATTTGCAAGAAGAGCACAAGTTGAGTTCAAGAAGAAGTTCAAGAGTGTGAGAAGTGACAATGGCACCAAGTTCAAGAACACCAACATTGAAGCTTTTCTTGAAGAAGAAGGAATTGGACATCAATTCTCCGTGCCATACACTCCTCAACAAAATGGCATTGTGGAGAGAAAGAATAGGACCCTCATTGAGATGGCAAGGGCAATGCTAGATGAATACAAGAATGGGTGTGGAAAAATTGGCCATTTTGTTGCCGATTGTCCCACACCAAACAAGAGGGATGAAGAAAGCAAGAAGAAAAAGAAGCATGTTGGTGAAGCACATCTTGGTCAAGAATGGGATTCAACGGAAGAAACCTCCGATGATGAAGATGTGGCAACCATTGCAATTCAAGCCTCAACTACCACAAACACATCACTCTTTGGAGAGCTTACCGATGACGAAGATGACACAACCCACACTTGCCTCATGGCAAAAGGGATAAAGGTAGCTCCCCAATCTCTATCTCTTGAACTTGATGATAGTGATAATGATGAGGAGAATGATGAGCAAATGTTTGAGAACTTAACTAAGCAATTTGGTAAAAAGGCCGCTAATAGAATCATGTTACTAGTGGGAGAGTTAAATGCTAGGGAAGAGACTCTTGAGGATCTAGAAGAGTTGATGAGGCATGAACAAGAGAAATCCATAGCCCTTGAAAAATCCCTTTCCCAAGAAAGAAAGGGTTTCAAGGAGCGAGAGGACTTGCTCAATGCTAAAATTGACAAACTTCTTAAGTTTGAAGATTCTCTAGCTAAAGAGAAGGGGAATGTTGAAATGTTGACTAAGGAACTTTCCCTAGTCAATAAATCAAATGCTAAACTTAAGAGTGAGAAAGAGACACTTCAAGAAAACCTATCATGTTTACATGCCAAACACACGGCACTTGAAGTTCAATTTAACACTCTTTGGGATAGTACTTCCTCATGCTCTAATGATGCAACCAAGTCTTCAAATCCTTCCACTAGTAATGGTTGTGCAAGGTGTTATAATGTTGATATAAAATCTTGTGGTACTAACCTTGCCGAAGCTCAAGCAATGAAGAAGGAAATAGCTAGACTCACAAGTCTTCTCAAGAAGGAAAAGCCACATCTCAAGATAGGAGAATTTGAGAAGCACTCAAAGGCTTTTGGCACAACCTACATGAAGAAATATGGCTACAAGGATGACAAGGGGTTAGGTAAGGAAGAACAAGGAGATAGGAATCTCATCCCCGTCATCAAGAACAACAAGACCTCCGGCCTTGGTGTGAAGGGAGGTCTACTAAAGCCCTCTCAACACACTTGGTACCCTTGGAGCAAGGGGGAGGAGCACAAGACCAACTACACCAAGCCTATGAGGTTCAAGTCATCTCACACCATGTCATATGAGTTTGAGAGGCCACTACCTCAAGGCAAGAATGAGAAGAGTGTCAAGCCTAACTTGAAGCAAGAGAAGAAAGTGAAGCCTCATGCTCCCCAAAGTACTTTTTATGCCGATTATGTGTTAGCTTGGGACCACAATGGTAAAGTGGTCGCCAAGTATGTTGGGTACCGCACAAGAGACACATTGATCAAAAGGAATGTGTGGGTACCCAAAGTTCTTGTCACTAACACTCAAGGACCCAAATCTATTTGGGTACCTAAGACAAAGGCTTAAAACTATTTTGTAGGCATACTCCTCCGGTGGAACCAAGTGGGTGCTAGATAGTGGATGCACAAATCACATGACCGGAGAGGAGAGTATGTTCGCTCATGAGATTCATCGCAACATGCAAGCTACCTCTATCCTTCTTAGTGCTTTGGAACCGGAAGAGAAAGAAAAGGTGGATGGAATGCATTCCGCCAAGAAGATTTGGGATACTCTCCAAATTAATCATGAAGGCACAAGGAAGGTTAGAGAAGGAAGAATTCGAACCTTGGAAGGAGAGCTCAATAGGTTTGTCATGTTTCCAAGTGAGACACCACAAGATATGTATACTAGGTTGAACAAGATCATCAACAAGATTCGTTCACTTGGAAGCACCAAGTGGGGAACATTTCTACGCGCTACAGAAAGTTGCCATTCTACTGTTGTGCTGGGTCTGGGTTCAGTGAATAATACGTTCAGCTGAATTGCTAGAGCCTTGGTAAATGGTACCTGCAGCTGGTCCCCGATGTTGATGACGAGCGCGTCAGGGCGTGGGTTGACGGCGATCCACCTGCCATCCTTGAGGACCTGGAGGCCGGCGACGTGCTGGTCCATGAGCAGGATGGTGAGAGCGTTGGGGTCCGTGTGCGCGGGGAGGCCGTAGGTGAGCTCCGGCGCCGGGCACCTCGGGTAGAAGTTCACCGCCATGTGCTGCTCCTGCTCGCCCAGCGTCTTCTTCACGTACTCTTCCTCCAGGCCCAGGCTCTGGGAGATGGCCGCGTACAGCCTGAACCCGAGCTCCCGGACCTCGCTGCAGTAGGCGCTCACCGTCTCCCTGCATGTGTGT
>OAMR01000684.1:615256-641942 GCA_900205405.1 Echinochloa crus-galli
GGACGGCGGCGAGGCGAGACGAGGGGCGCGGCGCGGGGTGGGGGGAGGGAGGGCGTGGCGGACATGCCGAGGGGAGAGGAGAGAGAGAGTGGGGATGGGAAGAGGATAGAGGGACCCTAAATTTGTGGGGTTTGCCCTAAAATTTGATGGCCTATCAATTTTAGTCATCTAGTTAGTCATCCCATTGGAGGGTGATTTTTGGTTCAGAGTAACTAAAAGGATGGATAGGGGCTTCTTTGATCAGCCGGCTGGAGATGCTCTAAGCATTCTAGTTTACGGGGGTGGTAACTGATGCGCTCCTGAGGCGAAAAAATGCCAGACAGACATATTGTTTGTCGTGTCTAAACCGTTGATATACTCTGCTGCTTACACTCCGCAGAAGGCTTTGAGTTTATCTTCATGGCGTGCGCCTTCTTCAGAAACACAGAAGCTGATGAAGTCGTTGTTGTCATGGGGCTTGAAACGGGGAGGATGTTCGTCGTCCACAAGTTCATCCGGCGCCTGAATCTTGTAATAGGGGGCCGAGAACAGAATGGCGGAGTATCTGTCGACATCCCCAGCAACAGTAATCCGGTGAAATGGTGCGTGCAAACGGTCGTTCGTCCATGCCTAGAGTAAGAGGTGAAAATCGTCAGTGCAGAAAGTCAGGAGACATGATCAGTGCCGAAATGCATGGCTGTGGTCTTAGGAGCAGCCACAAGCCACCTGATGTTGATAACAAAAACAAGTACGTAACGAAAGCATAAAAAACGTCGGCAGGTCGCCCAACTCAATTGTTAAAGAGGCTCATTTGATTACTGCATTTTGCATGCTTTTCTGAATGGTTGGCATTGATGTTGCGACAGGCAAATACGCAATCAGCCAACATTTGCTTAATAAACATTCAATCTGCGTAACCGTGACCCACGACCCACCACTCTATCGCTACTACCGTTTACTCTTGCTAAACTTCTGAAAGTGAAAAAAAAATTAGAGGCAACGCGAGCAGAAGGCCGGTGATTCGTACCCGGAGCGCGTTGCCCGCCATGACAACGAGCGACGTCGGCGACGGCTTGAAGACGATCCACTCCCCGTCCATGTTCTGCACCTCGAGCCCCTCCACCTCGCTCTGGCACACGACGCTGAGCAGATTGGTGTCCTGATGCGACCCGTACCCCATCGTCTTCTCCGCGGCGTTGGGTGCCTTGTACTCCGACATCCGGAACAGGTGCCACGTGGACGCGCACAGCCCGTCGTGGTACTTGGCCACCCCCAGCGCCTCCATCACCATCCTCCGCACCGCCTCCTCCAGCTCATAGATCCGGGCCACCGCGCCATGGACGGTGTTGCTGCGCAGCCGCGGCAGAGTAAAAGTCAAACCAAACCGGCGTCGTGCGCCGGCGAGATCTGTGGGGAGAAATTGAGGGAGGTACTATTAACCAATGACCTTACCAGAAGACGTCGTTGCCGGCAGCGGCAGGCCACACGAGGCCGGCGAAGTCACGGACGGACTCGGGCTTGGTGGCGTCCACGACGGCGAGGCTCTCGTAGCCGTCGTAGCCCGGGATGCCGCCGAGGTAGCCGTGGAAGGGCTTGTCGACACCGTAGTAGTTGCGGCGCTTGGCATCTACGGGCAGCGCGAAGAGCGGCCTCACCGCGCCGTCGAAGAGCGCGGCGCGGAGCTCGGGGGCCAGGGCCGGGTAGTGCGCGTCGAAGCATCCGGATGTGGCCAGCGCGTCCATCACCTGCGCGCGCACCGCCGACCAGGTCCCGGTGCCCGGCGCCGACGGGTTCACGCCGGAGAAGTCGATCCTCGGGAGCTGCATCGCGTCGGCGCCCATCCTCGCCGTCGCAGCTGAGCTCCGTGCCTTCGATGCTTGACTGCTTGAGTTTTTTTTTAGGACAACTTGACTGCTTGAGTGATGGGGGTTGCTTTGCTTTGCTTCCCGTCGTGGTTGGTGGCCTTGGTCTCAGATTTTTTTTTTAGCGCAGCCGTCGTCGCCGTTGACCGTTTGAATCCAGAGATGATCGAGTGGGCTCTGTATTTTGGCCCAGTACTGTTACTGCCCTACTCGTCGCCCTCTGGAGTCTGGACAAGCCTAATGGGTTCCGTGTACCAAAATAGCGGTAGCTCGTCCGGCCCAAAACTTTACACCGGCTAGAAATTTTAAACCGTAAACAAACTGAATCCTTTCAAAAAAATTTCTAATTAATTGCCGGCGCAATTGTCTAGTATTTTCTTCCGTGATGAGTTGACCAGATCTAGATAAGCTACCTGGCCTGCGAATCTGGGATTGAGTTCTCTATCTATGGTAGACTGGTAGGATGCGGCCAAATCCTCGGTCAGACAGTGACTGATCCAAAGAATGACACCCACTGATGTTTACACGCACGAACGCTTCAGACTGCACCAATCATCTCTCTAAATAGACTGATGTTTAGCAAAAGGATATCATTGTTTTGGCTGAATGATGGTACAAACGCCAAGCATTTCGAAAGCAGACGCGGCACGCGAGATGAATTGGTCCTGGATAACTAAAAAATTGTCCATTCCTGTCATGCCTGCCAGATGATGCTTCAGACCATAGGAAATCCAGCCACGCGTCTTCTCTGGTCAGGTCTGTAAACTCCATTGGGCAGGGGTAGTTGCAGGAGCAACAGCGTCCAGAACGATTTAAAGATGCACATACCGATTATCTTGAATTTTCGACGGTGCGCCTGGGGCTCAATAACAGATAGTATCTTCGTGGCGAGCGCTTTGTTCCGAAACACAGAAGCGGTTTAGCCGCTGCCACCGTATTTCAGCACTTGTCTCGCTACGGCCCATTAGGTTCGTTGTTAAAACGTTGGCCCAACTAGAAATTGAGTCCTCTGTATAATACTCGTATAATGGAAATAAATATTTCTCTTTCGCTATGTTTTAGAAATTTCGAAAATAAAATGGAAACTGAATCCCATCATCAATCATCATCTGTCTAAAAGCCGCTCAAACGTGGGCCAGACTTTTTCCTCGGGTTGTCATTGACCATGGCCAAGCCTGGCGACCTGGCCTGCAACTAAACTTCTCGTTCAGCGGCACGTGCAGCCAAAAAGCCCCAGCCCCTGACGTCGCGATGCTTACAAAAACGAACACTTGAGATAGGCTAGCTCAATCTTCTCCCGGATCAGACCTGACGTTGCCGTTGCCCCTTCATGCTGTTGTTTAACCAACTGGACAGTCTGGACACCACTCTCTTGGCTGGGTCATCGCCGTGAGATTCCTTACCATCTGCCGAGTTTTTCTTTTCCTCATGCTGTCGCGATGGATTTCCCCTGCACGAGCCATGCCTGAATTTTCCCAAGCCTTTTAATCTTCTAGACGGACAGGCAGGCTACGTACGTGCTGAGCGATTGCACGCAACGCACCCACGTGAGTGCGTTGACGACGAGAGACTTGCAGTTTGGATGGGACACTACTTATCTTATCTCCAAGGCCGGGACCCAATGGGTGAAGGCGCTCGTGCGTTTTGTTCTCGCAGAATGTGCGGACTCTCCGCAAAAATGAGCGGAAACTCCGCACAAGTACGGAATCTCCGAAGAATTTTGCGGAAACTCCGCACCTGTGCGGTACCTCCGCACATTTATGCGGAAACTCCGAATGTTCTTTCGCAGCGATATCGCACGTACACGTCCTTTGGTTTTCGTCAAAACACATGGCTCTGGAGAGTCGGACTAGACAAGCCGCCGATGCGACGCGAGCCAAAAGTCTCGGCAAAGTTTACAACGGACAGCGACGATTGGCTGTGTTCTTGCGCCGTGTGGCGGCGAATCTTGGAAAATTCAACACAGCCTAGAAGGCCGCTTCTGCGTGTCTCTTTCGATCGATCTCATTCAGTGAAGACCATAACGGAACGCATTCGAGAACAAACACCGGTTCATGTGAAAGGTCGTAACAGCCTAACATAAGCAAGCCACGAGTTTGCTCTGCAAATTTTCGTAGAATTTACATTGTACAGGCTGCCACTTTTGCAGCAGGGCGACTTGCTTGCATGCACATGCGCCCAAGAGAAGCACGGACGGCTCTAAATTCTCTCTAATTTACAGGGGAAGAAGGACGGAAGTACTGGATGCACAATAACAACACCTAATTATGCTTGAGATTCTTGCTCTTACTACAAGCTAAGAGAACGAAGAACGTACAAAAGCTCTCGCTTTGGATCGGAGCAGCAGCAGCAGCGCATGCATGCACGCGTGCGTGCATTCTCCGGCTCGCATCACATGTCGAGCAGATGCTTGGCGGGCGCAGGCGCCGCCGCCGCGGGCGGCAGGTGCGCCGCGGAGGATTGGAGCATGGTGGTGAGCTCCTTGGACGCGACGATGGACTTGTAGAGGGCAGGGAGTTTGGTGGAGAACGGTGGTGCGGACGCTTCATTTATGTAGGGAAGGGAGGAGGCGGCAAGGGTTGGTGAGCGGGGTCGGGTGGAGTTTACTGCGGTGTGGGCGTGGGCGCGTGGCGTCACATGCATGCGGGCGTTGGTGGCGCACGGGCAGACGAGACTTGTCGGACCAGGACGCGCGCAGGAGGATGTGTGGGCTTCCCGTTCCCGGCAAGTGCGCGCCGGTTGGTGGCGACGAGGTCGGGTGACCCGTTTGCTTGGAAGCACGGTGGCGACTCGTTTTGGGAAATGGTAGGCAGGTCGCTTTCCGACCCCTGCGAGCCCCAAGGTTTGTACTACTGGTCTTATCCTGTTGAGTGTGAAAGGCTTTGATGCGTCGTGTTGAACAATGAACGTCTAGAAGCGATCGAGCTCGATTGCCGGCGAGATGAAGCGTTGATTGAATTCGGAGGAGAAATGTACTTATTCTTGCCTACGTACCGCAATTAACGCACGGAAAATCCTGTGGGTTTTAGCTGAAAATTATTCCGTTGCTTCACGTTAGGAGAACTGCTCGTTTACTCGCAACAAGTTTGGTTTTTTATTGGCGTCGAGATAAAGTCAGAGAGATAATGGAGGCTAGGTGTGTGGAAGGATCGTGTCAAGTCTAGCTTGGACCATACTAGTATCATCTTTGGTGGTCAAACTAAATTTCCGTGTAGCGAAATAAAGCATGTGGTTGATGAAACAAAACAACTACTCTACTTCGATTAATCAAACAACGGATCGTCGGTTGAGGATTCTGGCTGGCCGGTCAATGACTTGTTGGCGCACGAGTCTGCTGCTACCCTTCTTTAGCGTGCGCGCGCGATCACGTGTTTGAAATGCCTAAACATGATCTGATGCTCGTTTACATTCAAAACATGTGATTGTGTGAAGTAGTACCAGCATGATTCTTGAATTCACCTGAGTACACGTACGGCGAGGGAGACAAATGCTCCGGGACGGAGCGGGACATGGTGAGAGAGCTGGGGAGGAACGGAGCGTCCTCCAGTTAGGGTCCAAACGGGCCGCCCTGGCCCGTCCTTCACCGTGCCGGGCCGTGCTAGCCCACGGGCTGAACCGACGGCCCAAGCCCGGGCCTGCGGGACCTTGCCGTCCAACATCCGAAATCCTTACCCTAAATTATTGAATTGTTTGGTCCAATTGGTACTAGAGCCATACCAAATACTTTAGAAAAAAAACAGGGTAGGGAGAAAATCAATCATCTGCTAGTTGTTTATGGAATGCTTGAGATATCATAATCTTTTTAAAGCCTTGCTTTCACTTGGTTTGACAAGTTTGCAGACTTACCATTTGTACATATATATTTCTAAATTTGTTGAAGCTTCAGTGGTCGACAATCCAAGTATTTTGATATAGACTCTTAATTGTTCAGGTGTTAAGGCTGCACGCTTGCCGTCCACGTTGGTTTTACGGGCCAAAATCCATTCCGCTGCAGGATGTAGAAGCAACAAAATCCATTCTGAACAATCTAGAAATACAAATGTGGCTTGGGAAGGTCAAACCCCACACAAAGAAAGGTTTGTCATACTGGCTCGTTTGAGTAATAAATTAATACAAAGAAAGAAAAAAAAATCTCAGCATCTGTGAGGGTTTGAAGAATCTGTGAGAATTCGAGATGGCGAAATGGGAGGGGCCGACCATCGGGATTGATCTGGGGACGACGTCCTCACGCGTCGGCGTGTGGCGGAACGGATGCGTTGAGATCATCCCCAACGATCAGAGGAGCCGCTCCACGCCATCATACGTCGCCTTCACCGCCACTGAGTGGCTCATAGGCGACGCTGCCAAGAAGAAGGTCGCCATGAACCCTGTGAACACCGTCTTCGGTACGTGTCAGATGGCCTCCTCTTTCCTTTCCTCCAGTTTGTTCTTGGAGTGCGAATTAATCCTGTTTGATTCCTCATGCGTGAACGCGCAGTCGTTTTGTCTCCATTAGTCCTTGATGGTTCAGATCCTTGTAGGGTTTAAGGTCTAGGGCTTGTAGATCGACTGTAATTTGTTCTGGATCTTATAGATCTACTGGAATTTGTTTTGAGGCTTGTAGATCTACTGAAAATTATGCCATATGGTTTCAGATGCTTGTTCGGAACTTGTTTTAGGGATTGGAGGGAATTAGATCGGTTTCTCTGTGAAATTATATGTTCAGACTTACATGCTGACGTCTTTGTATGATCCTCTCTTTCTGGAACTTACTAATCTCTACCTAATTATAAAGCAAGGATTGATTCAGCGGTACGTCATAAATTTGCAAAAATAACCCTCACTTTTTATTAAATAAAACTAGAAAACCTTTAGTTGTCATCCTATCTCACGCCGCCATAGACCTATACGTGACCAAAGTCCCCATACCGCTCGACCCGATTCCGATTCCATCTCCACTTCGTTGTCCGTTGTCGCCTCCAAATCAACAACAACAACAGGAAGGAGCGACGGAGACACCATAACAATCGAATCCATTACGATCCAGAACTCCTGCGGCAAGCTGGAACACAACTACTTCGTCCGTCATGGCCTCCGTGTTCTCTGGTAGCCCCACAGCTTCACTTTTAATTCTGGCTGAGCTCCACACATACACATACACATACATGTGCCGTTATACTGGTGATCAACGGGCCATGCATGCGACAACCTGCGGCTGTGATGCCGTCTCTGCTTGGTCTGAAGGGAGGAAAAGAGCTTGCGCTTCATCCAGAGAGCATTGAAAAAAAACTCATCGAGAGCTTTTGTAGAGGGAACAACGGGGAAGAGAGAACTAGGGAGGAAGAGCCTCGGCCATCTGTATACTTGCGTGAAAAGAATGAATGGATAGGGTGAGGTGGATTGGGATGACCGGATGAGTCAGGCTACCAATTAATCCTCTGCTCACTTGCAGAGATGGACTGACAAATGTCACTTGACATGAGATTATGGGAACCCCTTATTTTTTCTACCGCAAGAGATAAAGAGAATGAAGAGAGAAGGAATGGAGAGAGAATGCTTTGGGTGCTTTAAATTCAAAAGCAACACATACGTATTTTCATATAGAAAAAAAGCAAAAGAAACTGAAACAGCTGCTCAGCACACACTATCCAATGGAATTATCAACTAAAAAATTTTCTTACTCACGATGGCAGATTGGCAATATCTTCTCCGGTGAGGAATAGAATTATTCACCTTCTATAATAGTATTTTACAACACCGAAGGTTATTATTAGTCAGAATATATAGCTCTTAGAAATAAATATTACTATAATTTATATTAACCGTAGCAATGTACGGGCACTGTGCTAGTAATAGTATAATTACAATCAGACAATCAGTAGTTACAGTTAGTTTTTCTTAGTTCATCAATAAATTGATGCCTCACATATGTGTCTATGCTACTCTAGATATGCTTAGATGATTGCTCAGCGTACTGCTTTTTTTTTTAAGGTAAAATGTGGGTGAGTTCCCCACAGCGCTTCGTGTTAAAGAAGAGGGAAAAAAAAGTTTATGTACAGAGGTTGAAAATAGTTACAAAACAGAAGAAATGAGTAAGCTAACTAAGCTAACGACTCTAGCCATTGAAAAGTTACATGTTGGAGTTCCTCCCTAACTCTATGTAGTTGTAGAGAAACTTGCTCTCTATGTAATAGCACAGCTTGCTATTACAATTCGAACTAAAATTATACTCGAACAATTACTATCCTTGGAAAATTTTCCTTGTCACCTTTGTTTAGGTTGTAATTTCGTACACCAGTGGTTGAAATGTACCAGTTCATTGATTCCTCAAAGCTAAATGCTACTAGCTGTTTACTGTATTAATTGTACTTACGTTTTTTCTGCTGTGATTCGACAATCCAACTGTCGCGTGTTGCTCATCTTTTTGGATGCAGACATGAAGCGGTTGATTGGTAGGAGGTTCTCTGACCCGTCTGTGCAGAGTGATTTGAAACTATGGCCGTTCAAGGTTGTGGCTGGCGCTTTTGACAAGCCGATGATCATGGTCAACTACCTTGGTGAGGAGAAACAGTTGTCCGCCGAGGAGATCACCTCAATGGTGCTGAGCACGAGGAAGGAGATCGCCGAGGCCCACATCGGCTCCACCATCAAGAACGCCGTGGTCACTGTTCCTGCCTATTTCAATGACTCCCAGAGGCAGGCCACCAAGGATGCCGGAGCCATCGCCGGCCTTAATGTTATGCGCATCATCAACGAACCCACTGCCGTAGCCATCGCCTACATGCTCAACAAGAAAGCCAGCATCACCGGCGAGAAGAACGTGCTCATCTTCAACCTCGGCGGTGGCACCTTTAATGTGTCACTGCTGGCCATCAAGGAGGGCATCTTTGAGGTCAAGGCCACAGCCGGTGACACCCATCTGGGTGGAGAGGACTTTGTCAACCGCATGGTCAACCACTATGTCCAGGTGTTCAAGCTCAGGTACAGGAAGGACATCAGCGGCGACATGCGAGCACTGCAGCGTCTGAGGATCGCCTGCGAGTTCGCCAAGTGCGCGCTGTCGTCGATCGAGCAAACCACCATCGAAATCGACTCACTGTACAAGGGCATGGACTTCTACACCACCATCAATCGCTCCTGGTTCAACAAGCTGAACATGGACCTCTTCTGCGAGTGCATGGAGCTCGTGGAGAGGTGCCTCCATGACGCCAAGATGGACAAGAGCGGCGTGCATGACGTCGTTCTCGTGGGCGAGTCCACCCGCGTTCCCAAGGTGCAGGAGCTGCTCCAGGAATTGTTCAAAGGCAAGGAGCTGTGCCAGGGCATCAAAGCTGGCGAGCTTGCGACCGGTGCCACTGTGCAGGCTGCCATCCTGAGCGGTGAGGCCACCGAGAAGGTGCGTGTGCACGACGTGACGCCACTGTCTCTGGGTCTGGGGGGCGCCGGTGGCATGATGGCCTTGCTGATCCCGAGGAACACCACCATCCCGCTGAAGGAAGAGAAGACCTTCACCACCTGCTCCAACTACCAGCCTAGGGTCCTGATCCAGGTGTACGAGGGCGAGGGCACCAGGACCGAGGACAACAGCCTCCTGGGCAAGTTCGAGTTGTCTGGCATACCGCTGGTGCCCCGAGGTGTGCCCCAGATCACAGTGTGCTTTGATATCGACGCCAATGGCATCCTGAACGCGTTTGTTGTGGACAGGACGACAGGGCAGGGCACGATCACTGTCACCACCGACAAGGGTCGGCTGAGCAAGGAGGAGATTGGGATGATGATGCAGGATGTGTTGGAGTACAATGAGCATAGAAAGAAGATGGACGCCAAGAACGCTCTCGAGGACTATGTGGACAACATGCACATCATCACCTCCAAGCTGAGCGCGGATGACAACAAGTGCATTGAGGATGCCATAAAGGGCCCCATCAGCTGGCTGGACAGCAACCAGCTTGCAGACACCAACGAGATCAAGGGAAAGATGAAGGAGCTTAGGGGCATCTGTGAACCCATCATCTCGGTGTACCTGAATGGCGACGTGGACATTGACAAGGACGCAAAAGTAGCCGGCAGCAGCAGCATCGGCCGCTAAACCTACTATGGGGCCCGAGTGGCATTTTGCCGCCAGTATCACTTGGTAGTCTGTCGTATATATATATGGTCGTGGCGGCTGTGGTTAAGAGTAAAATACACCGACGGTCCTTATACTTGTCCTGAGATGTCATCTAGGTCTCCAAACTCTCAAAATGCATATTTGGGTCCCTGGACTTGCTAAACTGTGTCATCTAGGTCCAAAGTTCTAAAAATACCCTTATACATGATGACATGGCTTCCAATTAAGTATGAAATTTTATATTATTTCTCTAACTAAAACGATTATTTCCATCACAATAATTAAATAACTTTATTTGATTGTACCATATCGATAATTATAGATCAATAGATGGATAAACATCAATAACGTAGGGGTATTTTTCGAACTTTGGGTTCAGATTATACAGTTTAGCAAGTTCAGGGACTCAAATATGCATTTTGGGAGTTCGGGGACTTAGATGACACACCGGGACAGGTTCGAGGACCGATGGTGTATTTTACTCTTACAAACTCACGCACGCAGCTTCTGAATATTTGCTGTACGTTCTCTTCTGCTCTGATTTGACTGACCACGCGTTTGCATTGTTATCTTTGGAGGCTACTGTAGATCGCATGTCACTGGGCTGTGCTTATTACCTGTTAGGCCTCGTTTGGAATGTCCGGGGTCGGCGTGGATTTGGGCCGAAACCCCGCCATCTGTGGATCGCATCCCCCGCCGGTGCGAGCTCCCCTGTCCGGCCCAAAACTGCATTTGCCATGGCGTGGGTCGGCGTGGGTCGCGGTCCAATCCCTGTCGATCCACCGGGGGCAGAAAAATCCCCACCGCAGCCGTGGAAACGCTCCCCCTCCGAGTCGTGCTCTTCCTCGCGTCGTCTCACTTGTCACCGCGGTGCGCCGCCACCTGCTCTCCTCGCATCGCCGGCGGCGAGCCAAAGACAGCGGGCAGGTGCCTCCTGCTCCCCTCTCCGCATCTCCTCCGCTTCGCCTTGCCATGTTCTTCTTCTCCTCCTGATTCCCTTTTTTTCTTGCTAGGTTTCGTCGGGCGGCAGCGCCGGCGATGACGACGACTGCAGCTCCGGTGCCGGCCTCGATTCAGGTGCATACCCCTTCCCTCCTCCTCCCCGAGGTGCATATCCCTTCCCTCCTCCGTGGTCTGCCCCTTCGCTTCACCCTCTTGCCATTCCCTTTCATCCCAGATTCCCTTTTCTTCATGTTGCTAGGGTTTGTCAGACGACAACGGCGGTGACTGCAACTCCTGTGCCCCGTGCCGGTCTCGATCCAAACGGTGCTGGCTGCACCAGGTGCAGACCTCCCCCTCCCTTCTCCTCCCCTTCTTGCTATGTTAAATCCCATGATTTCTTGCTAGGTTAAATCCGGTGTGTTCTTGACTGTTCATGTATATCTTGCTCCTGAATCTACGAGGCTTAGCTTGCATGGATGAAGATGTGATGCTTGTGTGTCGTGAACTGCACCCGTGCCCAGCAAAATCTCATAGGATCAATGAGTGGTCGTGTCCTGATGAGACGATGAGTAGGCTAGGTACCAATTTGCTGCTGCTTGATTTGGTTGACCATACATTGCGTCGCATTGCGAGGTAACCCTTGTAGTTTATCATGTTAGGGAGGATGCATGTGAGAGGGTTTTGTACTACTCTTCACTGAAGTGGACCTTGCCTTGCTACTACAAAGCAAGCAAGTGTAGTGGTAGGATTTACATTGTTTTGCAAGTTTCTTGTGTCAGATAGATGCCAACTAACATGCGAGATTGATGTTTCTGAATTACTGTGTGAAGTTTAGGACTTTGTTTTGCTGAAATGATGGTACTATTACATGGCCTGCTCTATTAGATCAACACTACCTGTCAATGTTATATAGTATGAATCTGCAGTATTTTTGTTCAGTAGCTATCTCTCTGAATCTTGTCAGCAACTATGTGTAGCAAATTAGTTCTCTAAACTGTTTCTTATGTTCCTGTGTTATATATGGTTTCTTCAGCCTAAGTTAATAAAACACACTATTTATTTTTGTAGAAAAATGGGTTCAAGGTTGGTGAAGACAAGGCTGAAGCTTTTGACGTGTTCAAGGTTGCTGAATTGAAGAGCTAAATTTCACATTTAATCAGCCTGATCGGAAGTGCTTGCTGCGGCTGTGGTTGTAGCTGCAAGCAAGCAAATAGAGTAGCTGGCTGCTGCAGCGCAGCCCCAATAAGCGCAGCCGAGCAGGCCTTGTTGAGGAAAAGTTGGGTCAGTTTTCAAACTATAGTAAGTTTTCTTGAAAATGTTGAGAAATTATGTTCCTTTGCTTGTTTGTGTACAGATAGCATTTCTGTTTTCTGCATTCCCGTACAATGAGTTAATGACACTACTATTTGTATCGTACTGTTATGAATGCAATCATAGTGACAAATTGACACTTTGTCGGCAGGCACTTCTTCACCGCATTGGTAGCTAGTGTCTCAGGCATGGCATTTCAGGTGAGCGTATTCCTCTACATCTCCTATGCTATTTAGACTTTTGTCGTGTTTGTTAGAATGCCAAGCTTTTGTTTTGGAAAGCAATCTAGCTATAGCAGGCTAGTTATTTGCCTGCTGCATATCTCGTCTTTCATTAATTTGAATCCTTATTTTCCTACCATTTGGGATGCTCCCAGTGTCGTGTACGTGAAATCCGAAAATATCATGCTCCCTGAAACTAAATGTTCTTTTCTTTGCACGTAACATGTCCGCTTAGTGCCTTAGTAGCATCGAGAGTATTACAGTGATAAGTGATTAGCGTAAATTCACAAGTTGTGTATGGTGCTGTCGGTTTGCAGGACCTGAGCAAGTTTTTGTTGCTGTCCTGATTGCTGCTGCACACTCTGGTGCTGGTGCTGCTCAATAGGAGGAAGAGAAGGCGGAAGAGCCTGCTGAGGAATCGGATGATGATATAGCTTCAGCCTTTTCGATTAGAGCTGTTTAGATCGTCAAGCTCCGGCATTATTAATATGCATTTTGGGAGTTCGGGGACTTAGATGACACACCGGGACAGGTTCGAGGACCGATGGTGTATTTTACTCTTACAAACTCACGCACGCAGCTTCTGAATATTTGCTGTACGTTCTCTTCTGCTCTGATTTGACTGACCACGCGTTTGCATTGTTATCTTTGGAGGCTACTGTAGATCGCATGTCACTGGGCTGTGCTTATTACCTGTTAGGCCTCGTTTGGAATGTCCGGGGTCGGCGTGGATTTGGGCCGAAACCCCGCCATCTGTGGATCGCATCCCCCGCCGGTGCGAGCTCCCCTGTCCGGCCCAAAACTGCATTTGCCATGGCGTGGGTCGGCGTGGGTCGCGGTCCAATCCCTGTCGATCCACCGGGGGCAGAAAAATCCCCACCGCAGCCGTGGAAACGCTCCCCCTCCGAGTCGTGCTCTTCCTCGCGTCGTCTCACTTGTCACCGCGGTGCGCCGCCACCTGCTCTCCTCGCATCGCCGGCGGCGAGCCAAAGACAGCGGGCAGGTGCCTCCTGCTCCCCTCTCCGCATCTCCTCCGCTTCGCCTTGCCATGTTCTTCTTCTCCTCCTGATTCCCTTTTTTTCTTGCTAGGTTTCGTCGGGCGGCAGCGCCGGCGATGACGACGACTGCAGCTCCGGTGCCGGCCTCGATTCAGGTGCATACCCCTTCCCTCCTCCTCCCCGAGGTGCATATCCCTTCCCTCCTCCGTGGTCTGCCCCTTCGCTTCACCCTCTTGCCATTCCCTTTCATCCCAGATTCCCTTTTCTTCATGTTGCTAGGGTTTGTCAGACGACAACGGCGGTGACTGCAACTCCTGTGCCCCGTGCCGGTCTCGATCCAAACGGTGCTGGCTGCACCAGGTGCAGACCTCCCCCTCCCTTCTCCTCCCCTTCTTGCTATGTTAAATCCCATGATTTCTTGCTAGGTTAAATCCGGTGTGTTCTTGACTGTTCATGTATATCTTGCTCCTGAATCTACGAGGCTTAGCTTGCATGGATGAAGATGTGATGCTTGTGTGTCGTGAACTGCACCCGTGCCCAGCAAAATCTCATAGGATCAATGAGTGGTCGTGTCCTGATGAGACGATGAGTAGGCTAGGTACCAATTTGCTGCTGCTTGATTTGGTTGACCATACATTGCGTCGCATTGCGAGGTAACCCTTGTAGTTTATCATGTTAGGGAGGATGCATGTGAGAGGGTTTTGTACTACTCTTCACTGAAGTGGACCTTGCCTTGCTACTACAAAGCAAGCAAGTGTAGTGGTAGGATTTACATTGTTTTGCAAGTTTCTTGTGTCAGATAGATGCCAACTAACATGCGAGATTGATGTTTCTGAATTACTGTGTGAAGTTTAGGACTTTGTTTTGCTGAAATGATGGTACTATTACATGGCCTGCTCTATTAGATCAACACTACCTGTCAATGTTATATAGTATGAATCTGCAGTATTTTTGTTCAGTAGCTATCTCTCTGAATCTTGTCAGCAACTATGTGTAGCAAATTAGTTCTCTAAACTGTTTCTTATGTTCCTGTGTTATATATGGTTTCTTCAGCCTAAGTTAATAAAACACACTATTTATTTTTGTAGAAAAATGGGTTCAAGGTTGGTGAAGACAAGGCTGAAGCTTTTGACGTGTTCAAGGTTGCTGAATTGAAGAGCTAAATTTCACATTTAATCAGCCTGATCGGAAGTGCTTGCTGCGGCTGTGGTTGTAGCTGCAAGCAAGCAAATAGAGTAGCTGGCTGCTGCAGCGCAGCCCCAATAAGCGCAGCCGAGCAGGCCTTGTTGAGGAAAAGTTGGGTCAGTTTTCAAACTATAGTAAGTTTTCTTGAAAATGTTGAGAAATTATGTTCCTTTGCTTGTTTGTGTACAGATAGCATTTCTGTTTTCTGCATTCCCGTACAATGAGTTAATGACACTACTATTTGTATCGTACTGTTATGAATGCAATCATAGTGACAAATTGACACTTTGTCGGCAGGCACTTCTTCACCGCATTGGTAGCTAGTGTCTCAGGCATGGCATTTCAGGTGAGCGTATTCCTCTACATCTCCTATGCTATTTAGACTTTTGTCGTGTTTGTTAGAATGCCAAGCTTTTGTTTTGGAAAGCAATCTAGCTATAGCAGGCTAGTTATTTGCCTGCTGCATATCTCGTCTTTCATTAATTTGAATCCTTATTTTCCTACCATTTGGGATGCTCCCAGTGTCGTGTACGTGAAATCCGAAAATATCATGCTCCCTGAAACTAAATGTTCTTTTCTTTGCACGTAACATGTCCGCTTAGTGCCTTAGTAGCATCGAGAGTATTACAGTGATAAGTGATTAGCGTAAATTCACAAGTTGTGTATGGTGCTGTCGGTTTGCAGGACCTGAGCAAGTTTTTGTTGCTGTCCTGATTGCTGCTGCACACTCTGGTGCTGGTGCTGCTCAATAGGAGGAAGAGAAGGCGGAAGAGCCTGCTGAGGAATCGGATGATGATATAGCTTCAGCCTTTTCGATTAGAGCTGTTTAGATCGTCAAGCTCCGGCATTATTTTTTTTTCTTATGATGACACACCAAATACCAAACCGCTCGGAGTCTGGTACGGTCAACTTGAACCTGGGAGGCTATGTCCAGTCCAAAGGCTTTTCCGCCTTTCTGACTTGCACTTGAGCCATTTAAATTTCACTCATCTGCGTGATCTACTGATCTTCTTTTATTTTGATTGAGGCATTATATATGTTTTTGATGTTTTGAATTATTACAACAGCTGGTGTTGAGAAGGAAACAGTTTTTTATTTCTAATGAATGGTTACTTCCGACTTGACTGGTACAGTACTTCCGAGTTGACTAGGACAATCGTCGGGGGAACCATCCCAAACTATCCCAAATACGATAATTATACCATAGATTATACCCCTCACGGTAGAAGGGGATCAGGTGACGGGAGGGGATCCACCCGATCCCGCCGTGGGTGCATGCACCTTTGGTTTGCGCACCACAGCTGCCAAACGAGGCCTTATAGGTGTATGCGTCCAGAGTCCACCACACGTGCAGCAATTTCAGGAATTTTCATCACTCGTCCTCGCAAATCACAATTATGCGGACCCATGACAGAATCCAGGCCATGAACGAGAACAAATGGCACGCCAAATTTTAAGAGATACAAAAACGTCAAGTCACTGACAACGAATAAGCACATGGATGCCTTTCAGATATCCAAATATCCAAGAGAATTGTTCTAACTCGCTCCTTTTTAAATAGCTGACTAAAGTATTTATCGCAGCATAGCTATTTAGTAGTGCGTAACATGTTAGGAAGCAACATGAGATACGTTTGTTTCATCTCAGCGAGCACAAAACACATGTTGAATATGGTCTGCGTCTAGCAGAGGACAATTTCACAACTAAAATTTGCTGCTAACATTTCAAGAGTCAAGAGGGGAAGGGTGCAAAAGGTTTCTAATGTTTCGTTTCTTTATACCATCACTAGCTTCAAGCAAACATGTTATCCTGCCATCCTCCCTGAATATATTTGCCTCGAAGCTGCCTGAGAGCTTCCACCTGATCAGCTGATGCTTTTTCAGCAAGGAATACTTGATCCCATATCTTGCTCAGCTCTGACAAAAAAAATAAAATAAAAAAAATGCAAGCATCGATTAGAAGAGTTCATCAAAATATGTTGTGCAAAAACTATTGGACACTAAGAAACAAATGATCTTCATCTGCTTTTATCATCCCACACAAACAGCAGTCCCCAATCAAATTATGGTTTACCAGTCTTTGAACAGTAAGTCAAAGAGATAGCTAGCCAACCATAATGAGGAAGAGGAAAGAAATTTAGAAGCACAAGTTCAACTCACCAGATTTGTGTATGGATAAAAGGCACATGACTATCAAGTGAAAGCGTGGAACTTCTGTCAGTTTCTCCAAAATGCTAAGAGCCAATGCTGCATCATCCGAGTATGTAATAGGTACAAATTATATCAGCCATGATCCTAGATTGGCATCATGCAAAAGGACATATAACAAGTGAACACACTGGAAAATTGAGGCTGAACACTTCACAATGTCAATGAGAAAAAGGAGCAGAAAGTGCGTTCTTGAAAATCTCTGGTAGGCTTGCCAGTGGAATTGACTGCTTGCAAAACAGTGGCAGGAAACTACACAGCAAGATTTGGTAAGCAATGGAGCGATAAAAAAAATTAAAGGGCTGGAAATAAACCTTTAACAACTGTATTTGCTGGCCAGTGTCATCAGAAAGCGCCCTCCAAGAAACCTCGAAGTTGTAAGCTGTCTTTGGTATCTTGACACTTTTTACATGCTGGTCATATACCGTGAAGCAGCTCGCGATGCAAGCTCTTGAATTGAAGCTTCTGGCCAACGCTTCTGATCATCACGAGACTGCTGAATCAAGCATAAGACATGTGGATAAACAAACATCAATACTTCCATCAAACTGTGAAACGCACACTTCTGCGACATTACAATTGCAATAAACTCTAAAACTGTTAAACAACAAACATGAGCCTCAATATAGAACTGTTGGAGTACTCAGTTCTCAGGTGTGTAATTTCATCTTGCAGTGGGTTGAGGCAGGTTTGCCCCTACAGCTCCACCTGCTCCTTCAGGTTTTCCACCCACCCACATCATAAGTTATAAATGCATAGCAAGCTATTTCCTTATCCAAGAAGATTTTTCAAGTAAAGTAGAAAAATACACATAATGTATCTTAAAAAACATACCAAGAAAAAAATTACCCAAACGACACGCCGAGTACACTATTATATAAATAGGTGAATTATAATTTTCCATTGTGTTAACAAGTATCGACACAAAAACCAAGTATCATGGCTACTAAATAGTCAGAAAGGCTGTAATTATAAAGACCTGCATAGCATTCTCATTGACGATTACTCCAGATCCTACTTTAGACCTGCCACCATCGCTGTCTCTGATCTCCACTGCAGCTCTAATAGGCAAATCAACTTCCATGAAACTGTCCTGTAGAATTAGATCCGGGCATCAGGTATATATGTCCAACAAAATAGATCCAAAGACTTAAACAGACCTACGGAGGAATGCAACCAACTACCTAGGAAACTGTATTCAACTGACATCATTAACATATGAACTGTCTGCTGAAGTACCATGGCACTATGCTGCAGCTGAGCCTACCTTCTGGGAGATAGTTGACGGATGGGAACTGATGTCATTTTTATCAGCAGGTTTATCCAATCCAGGAACTGCATGTTTAGCTGGCACTGGGGGGTTTTTAGTCAATTTCTGCAGAATTTGTAAACCCATCAGTGTTCTTAAGGGTGGCAAAATATTTATAATCTCTGCAGAGAACATCCACAAATAACTCATACCACCATGCATCTTAAAAAGTCATATTTTTTCATCATCATAATTAAATAAAAATATTGGGATTTCATAACCAAAGACTAGTAAATTGGCAGAACTGCTAAACCATTCAAAAATCAGGATGTTTTGCTAAAATGTAATGCAAAATGTTCTGAAATAGAGTTTCTTCACCTCCATGTGCAATAATTTTATCTCAGAATACTGCTTCCTTAGCTCTGGATTTTTTGGCTCAAGACAGATGGCATTCAGCATCTATACACATAATTGGTGTACAATAGTGAGCAATGTTCCAGCAGACAAAAATAAGATTAAAAAGAAAGAAACAGGGGTTATAGTGTGGATACTATCCATTGCTTCCTTAAGCTTCCCGAGTTCTTTTCGTGCAGTAATTCGCCGTGAGTACGCTTTAATACATCGATCATCCAGATTCAAAGTTTCAGTGCAATGTTCTCTGCCTTCTTGAATCTGATGAATTTTGTATCCATACTATAAGACTTGACCAGAAAGCAACTCTTGGAAATACAAATTCCAGGTTCAACATCAAATTGCTAAAACTATGAAATATATCATAAATAGCACATATAGCAAGAATACAAAGAATCTGCAGTATTCAGCAGTCTCAAATTACTGATGCCAACCAAAATAAGGTTTCAGATTCAACTGAGGTGAAGTAGCAATATAAGCACTACAAATGAATAGACAGCATAAGCTGAAGTGAATGCATACGGTCTCAGAATAACTTGCCTTCTTAGTTTAAGATATGACATAGCTCTATTGGCAAAAGCAACTGCTGTAGGAGATAACCCAATACTTCTGGGGTAGCACTCAATTGCTTCAGCAAACTTCTTCTGTTTGAAGTATTCATTTCCCTGGAAATTAAACACAGGAAACAACATGTTTAGCATCACCAAAGCTTGTCTGTGCAACATCCTAAAGCTGGAACAAAAAACGGCAGAGATTCAACGCTTGTTCCAACCTGCTCCTTTTCCGACGCAGCATCAGGCGTTGGTTCATCGTTTGAGTAGCTTGAATACTTTGCTCTAGAGAGTCTGGAGGAGTCGAGGCGTCGAGCCGCCGCCGTCGGGGGAGAAGAGGGACGCTGCTCCTCCGGTAGTGTGTTTCAGGCTGTGGGCTGCTTTTGTGCATGTGAATTTTGAGCCCAAATCAGCTTGCTAACTTCTTCTCCTCTGCCTAGCCTGCCATTTCGGGGAGACCACGGGAAGCCCTAGCGTGCCGGCGTCTCCGGCAATAAGAAGAGATTTCGAGACGGCGGACGCCGCCTCTCCCTCCCTTTCCGCATCCCGCATCCATCCAGCGTCGAAATGCTTAGGTGGGGTTTGTTGGCGTGGCTAGAGGATTTGGAAGAGACATACGAAGATTTTTTTTGAAAAAAGAAAGCTTTATTGATCTTAAACAATTACATCAAGATAATACAATTATATAAAATCCAACCCGGCCTCTGCATAACTAAGATGCACACAGCCAAAGAAAAAGAAAAAAATGAGAGCACCATGACCTAGCAAACTACCACAAGCGCCTTCATCTTCATCCGATTCACAAACCAAAGCAACTCTTGGACTATGAAGTAGGCTCCCGATACAACGCCTCCAACGAGAAAACGGCAGGCACACGTGCCGACGTTGTAATGACCCAACCAATTAAGACCAGATCAAATGTTTTCACGAGGGAGTAATTCATCTTAATCCAAGCAATGCCTTCAATAAGGTCACTGCCACGTTCAATCAATTAAGGTCAGACTTAGAAATTTCTTCCCGGAACCGATGAATTAGTAGCAATTACCACTACGATCAAGTCACACCGTGTTGCTTCCCCCTTCTTACCAGGCCAATACTTCCCTAAGACCAGCCCTAACCCACTTTAAACGGAGAGACATACGAAGATGTGGCTGACATACCGACATTGGATATACTCTGGGAACCAGGTGCCAATCTCCTTGTGTTCTTCCTGGGGTTAGGTTTCGGGATGTATGGATCTCATCGGAATACAACTTCGTGGGGTTGCCTTGTGTTTTCTGATTCAACCCATCTATCGAGCAGATCAACAATTGGTTTTTTGTGAAATCAATTTCATCACCAATTTATGCTGCATTCCCCCTTCCATTGGTGATATTTCAAAAATGAATTTCTCAAAAAAAAATTTTGAGGAAGCCGTTTTGTTGGGGTTTCTTCTCCCTCCCCGTGTCCAGCGCTTGCAATTGTATCTGTCCAATTCAGCTATCATTTCCAGTGGCTTGTGTTTGCAGTGTTTCGATTTACTTACCGTTGCTATCAGATCTGACTAATATCTCTTCGTTGGCCCTCAAGATATTCTGGAAAGGGGATGGGGATGGCAGAGGCTGCTGCCGTACGACTATGCTTCTATTGAGTGGCCTAAGTTTAAGGAATACCTTCAGGACTATTTTGACAAAAATGCTGATCAAGTTGCTGCTCTAATTATGAACAACAAGCCTGATTTTTACATATGGGGCATTCCTCCTAATTTGAACCCCTTACGTGCTGCAGCAGACTTGGTAAGGTCCTCCAATTCCTGCAATACCGAACTGTCGCTTGACCTATTTTTCTTTTTCTTTTTTTTTTGATCCAGTAGCTAATTAAGTCCACTGTGCCCTTCCAAAATAATCAATTCTTTCTAGTGTCTTAAGAGTGAGGTCAAGCTCCAAAACCTCCCAAGAGCTCTCAGTGATGAGGATACCAAACTGAGCCTTGAAATCATGGAGCACGCGAGGCTAGCACTTGAATTAGGGGAAGGATCTTTTCTTGCAGCTCCTGGTTTTGTGGTATGCTTCTTACAGACCAGACCCAAATTGTAGCCTACTTAATCTCTAGTAATTATTAATTTGGTGTTTGCTAACTCTTTTCATCAATTGCAAACGACGGTTTTTAGTGTATCCTGAAGGAAGCTGAGTTGATGTACCAGCTGCTGCAACGCAATTTTGATTCTACCAACTTTATCAACTTTAGCAATCGGATCCGGAGGTCTGCCTTCAATGTTATGCGGTACAATGTTGATAAATCTACTGCGGTCCCAGCCGCCGCTGCCATGGTGGTACGTGTGACTTAGTTTCTTCCAAACATTCTGCAACTAGCTTAATTTGTGTGGCCTATTCTTTTGTTGCTTATACAAAATGAACTGTTGCAGGGCCTCATAAGGGATGCTAAGACTTGCTTAACATATATATGTGCTCTTTTCTTATGCTTATATGAAATGAATTCTTATAGGGCCTTGCAAAGGAGGCTAAGATTGCGCGTTGCATGCTAGCTCGAGAGGACACTCGCTATTACCGAGACTATGATGTGTGTCATGAAATTCGAGCAGGTACCACTGAAGTTTTAACCATGCTTGAGAACGAATTTGCACGTGATTTTGCTGGTAATGGTGGCGTGCCTGGAGCTCCTACTACCAAGCCAGAGAAGCCAGAAGGTGCTGTACTGAATATTGTTTTCTTTTTGTTGATGCTAAATATGCATTTGATGTGCGAAAGAAAACATCACTTGCCCTGGTTATTTAACCCTTTAGATATTTTTGTGCGGGAAGTCCTCACCCACGTGCATTGGTTTTTGGTTGAAATTCAGCCAGGACAACCCAAGGATGAGGAGCTTGCAGGAAAGCCGTTGTACGCATCACCGCTAGAGTCAAGGACTTTTCATGTAAAAGTGTCTTGCATACTGCAGAGCCCAGTATCTTTTAAAAGGACAAGTCACTAAATGCGGGTTGGCCAAAGGGTGCTTAGCCTAACGGTTAAGACACTCGAGCGGTACTCCACAGGTCCTGAGTTTGAATCCTCGTGGGAGCGAATTTCAGGCTGTGGTTAAAAAAAAAATCCCATCACCAGTCTCGTGTGCCAAAGCACTAGTTAAGAACCGGTCAAGGTCGGCCTAAGGACTGTGTATGGTCCAGATAATTCCCAAGAGTTACTGATTGTAGTGTCAGGACGGAGCCGGGGTTCGGGGATTTTCTCGGGCGAGGAAGCCGAGGCTTCTTCTTAAGATAATACCGGTGGGCGGTCTTTCCCCACCTGCTGAGTTTTTTATTAAATGCTGATTGTCCTGGCAAACCTGAACATTGGCGGGTCAAAACTCGTAAGCTTTTTATTTGTGTGATCTTCTTGGACATTTTTAGCTGACCATGCTAGGTTGCGTGAGTTGATGACTTTCTTTGAATTTTCTTTTCATGGCCATAAGAGTGCAGTATGACTTTGGCTACCAAATGTTTGTCGTTGTTTATCATTGGAGTATTTCTCGCTTCATTATCAATATCTTTCTTTATGCCTCACGTGTTTTTTTTTGCAGTAATCATCAAATGGATGCAGTTACAAACAACGGGTTATCGTGAACTAGAATCATTAGAGGGATACATATGTACTAAGGATTGTTAATGTGGTTTCTTATGGCCTGCAGAATTTATTACAGTAATTTAGTACTTATTACAGTAATTCAGTACTTTAAGCTACTTGGTCTTCTGGCAGTGGCAGTGATATACTGTCATGTTTCCTGGGTTGATGATGCTCACTATGTACTTCGTTTGATCTGCTTTTGCCAAATTCTTAGCCGTGTATGAGATGATGCCAGCAACTGCATTATTAGGTAGTTAAGATTAAGGGGGAAATGCGTTTTGGCGGCGGCATGAGCCCTGTTGCTAGGCCTTCCATTTTCATGTTCCAGTTAGTTAAAAGAAAATATAAACACTTGTCCAGTTAAACAGGTCAGGAAGGTTATATGGATGTTGTTTACGGGGCTTTGATTGGTTCTCTGCACAAGGGGTGGCCTGGTTTATTCTTGTGCATGGTGGGCTTGATTGATTGGGTGCATATAGCCCTTTTAGTTTGGTGGAGCAGTTGATTAGTAAGTAGGCTGCATAGGGGGCTGGGCTGTATTGTGGGGACATTGTGGGCTTGATCGGTTGCCTGCACTCGGCGGTTAGGGGCACCGGTTGCACAAGAGGGGTGAGGATACCGATTTGGCCAAATATGTATGAAGCGGCACCGGTGACAGGAACCCTAGCGCCTCTCCTCTCTCGCTCATCGCGCGCTCTTCTTCCCCGCTCCCATCCCACTCGCCGCCCGTCATCCCCGCCACCTCCCTCTCGATGGCCACCGCCGCTCGTGTACCTCGCTCACCGCCCTGTCGCCGCCCGTCGCCCGTTCTTCTCCCTACCACCCATACCCCTCAACTTCCGTCGACCGTTGTTCTCCATCGCCAGATCCGCCGCCTGGGTCCAGTCCGTGCTCGTGTTCCCCAGATCCGAGGCCGGCGTTGAAAGAGATGGCCCCTAGCGAGCAAGATGGTGACGAATCCGAGGGCAGCGCTGGGGGAGATAGCCGGCGGAGCTCCACCAGTGTCGTGGGGAAGCCATCCTTTGTGCCAGTCCTAGCCCTGTGTTCGGAGGGGACACCTTGTCTGGCATGTGTCCTGGACAAGGTCGCCAAGGCGCAGGGCGAGCGTGGCATGGCGTTCTGAAGTCAAAACAGTAGGCCGTCATGGGTTTATTAGATTAATTGTGACTCTGAAAGGAAAATGGATTCTATACCACAACCAGAGGTTATTATGAAAAGAAAAGAGCCTTGAGACATCGTCAGCAGAAATCCATCTGTCGATTGTAGCCGGATATAGATTAATGACAGTTTTGGGTTGTCTTAAAGAGTGAGAGGACTATTGCATTTTTGTGTAAAAGGAGAAGAATGTTCTCAAGATTTGATCTCGGTGAAAGCACATCAAGATAAAAGGAAAAAAGTTATTAAAAGAGTATCACACGAGCATGCTAAAGGTCTCTAAGCGTGCGTGCGAGAAGTCTATGCCTGTTCTTATAGATAGCCAAAAAGAATGGTTTTAGAACGTTGGTGTTCCAAGAATCAAGATAATATAGATCAAATGAATATGATACCATATGCTTCAGCTGTTGGAAGCTTGATGAAAAATCAAAGATAAAATATTATCCTGACAAAGATAGAATCCGGGTTGTTTTGCAATGTCCAATCCAGATATAGATCACTGGAAAGTACATAATATCAAAATATCAGCCACATGCTATGTTGAAAAGAACAAATGCTCACAAAAGGTTGTGAACACAAAGATAGAGCCTGCAAAATGTATAGCAAAATCCACAATTATCGCTAACATTGGCGATTGGAGTTTTTGTGTGGAAAAGCTATAACGAATGAAAATAAATATCATCAATGTGATGAAAGACATGACATGGCATGATACAAGGCCGAGGGACAGGCAAAATGTTTGGAGAAACCTATACCAGGAGTTAATCATGGTGACAGCAGTCATGATCATTTGAATAGTTTGCTCCTGTGACAACAGGTCAAGTGTGGTGTCAAACACATTGACACAGAATTGTACGTTGTAAAAAGAGAAAGTCTAGACTCATGTTGTAATGCTTGGATCATAAAAGCTACAGACAAGTGCTTGCGGATCCACTTATTAAAGGCTTACTGTTTAGTGTGTTAAGAGAGCACACAGTCAACATAGGTTTATGATATGACCTGTGATTTCGGGACGTTAAAAGGCCCAAAGAAATCTCTAATATAGAAATTAAAAGTGAACAGTGACATCAAGAAAAAAATTGTTAAGTTGATCTTTTCGCCAAAGAACCCAAAAGCCCATTGAACCCATGACCCACGTCGTGATCGGGGACATCCAGCCCAGCTAGGCGATAGGGCTCCTGATGGGGACGTCCAACCCAGTTAAGCTGGTGGGCGCTATCACACAATGCATACGAAAGAGGAGATGGGAGGGTTACGACGTTCACTGCACCTACTGTCACCGCCACCTCCACAGACCCTACCCGATCGAGGGAGTGCTGCCAACGACGGGATGCGCCACCACGCCCCCGACAGCCTCGCCGTCATCATCAACGCATCAACATCGACCCCAAGTCGACATGAACAGCAAAAGAAGAAAGGTACACAGTTCATGATTATAGCTAGAGTTCATTTCCCATCTAGATCTATAGTTAGGCCTTGTTTGGGAACTAGAGGATTGGAGTGGATTGAAGGGGTTTGAAGTGGAGTAATTTCCCCTGCAAGTCAAAATCTCACTTATTCCACTTCAATCCCCCTCAAAACTCTCCAACACTCTACTTTCCAAACAAAGCCTAGGTGATCCAAATATCTAACAATTCCAAGAGCGAGTTTAACCAGGCTGCCATGACGATTGCCGAGTTCTCTTATGTTTCAACTAATTGCCTAATTACACGAAGAGAAAGCGAGATGAAATTGCCGCGAGCGCCGCGACGGCGAAGCCGCAGGCGGAGAGCGTGGCGGCGACGAGGACGGAGGCCACGACGGCGACGGGCACCCAGATCGGGCTGGTGAGCAGCGCGATCGGGCCCAGGAAGACGAGCGCCACGACGGCGCCCGTCAGCGTGAGCCCCGTCAGGAGGAGGAGCACGGCGCCCGACACCAGCAGCGTCAGGAACCCCACCACCTGCGTCGAGCTGGGCGCGTGGGTCTGCACCCGCCGCAGCAGCGTCGCCGACGGGGGTGAGTAGTCGGGCGACGGGTGCTGCCCCGGCCGCTCGCCGTGCGCGTGCTGCTGCCGATCCGCCATGCTCCCTCGCGTCGCGTGCGTGCCTGGCTAGTGGCTAAGACTCGCGACGCGTGGCTTTGAGGCCGGAGGGTCGAGGGGCAGCTCGGCGGTGTCTCGGGAACACGAAGAGAAAGCGAGATGAAATTACCAAGATAAACGCCACACGTACGTGTCCTAGCAAAAAAGACGAGGAAATCGACAACACGGGAGAGATTGGATCGCGGCACACACGCAAGATGAACACGAAAAGAGACAGCGACGACCTCCTAGCAGCTAGCTGCGGCCACACGCACGGCGCCGGCCCAGCTTGCGCCTAGGCGCCCGGCGCGGCGTCCTTGGAGCGGCTGTGCAGGTATCCACCGTACTCGCGCGCGTAGTCCTTGACGTGGCTGGCCGTGTCGGCGATCCGGCTGCGCGCGTAGTCCACCCGGTCGGCGCCCACGGGGTGGCGCCCCGTAAAGTAGCGGTACATCCATGTCCCGGCCGCGAGCGCCGCGACGGCGAAGCCGCAGGCGGAGAGCGTGGCGGCGACGACGACGGAGGCGACGACGGCGACGGGCACCCAGATCGGGCTGGTGAGCAGCGCGATCGGGCCCAGGAAGACGAGCGCCACGACGGCGCCCGTCAGCGTGAGCCCCGTCAGGAGGAGGAGCACGGCGCCCGACACCAGCAGCGTCAGGAACCCCACCACCTGCGTCGAGCTGGGTGCGTGGGTCTGCACCCGCCGCAGCAGCGTCGCCGAGGGGGGCGAGTCCGGCGACGGGTGCTGCTGCCCCGGCCGCTCGACGTGCGCGTGCTGCTGCCGATCCGCCATGCTCCCTCGCGTCGCGTCGCGTGCGTGCCTGGCTAGTGGCCGGCTAAGACTCGCGACGCGTGGCTTTGA
>OAMR01000684.1:661656-696196 GCA_900205405.1 Echinochloa crus-galli
CCGAGCCGCCCGAGCCGCTCCCTCTCCCCGCGCCGCTCCCTCTCCCACGCCCTTTCCTCTCCCCCTCCACCGAGCTGCGGTTATTGCCCAGTGGAGAATCCACCCACAACCCCTCGCTCTCCCCTCGAAACGCCGCCGCCCGAGCGCCGCCGCCTCGTCGAACCGCCGCTCCAGGACCGCTCCGCCCTCTTCTTCCACTCCAGGACCTTCGCACAGAGGTAACGACACTCCCCATCCTCTTCTTGCTCTCTGTCCCGCTCTGTTTGCACCCGACGGCACTCACCGGCGTTCCGCCGCCGCCATTCCTCGTCGAGCACCGCCACCACGGCCAACTGAAGGACTAGAACCCCTGGAACGCGTTCGCCAACTCCCCAGCAACGCGTAGAGCCTCTTCTCGCCCTCTCTCTCGCGCGGTAGCCCCTCCCCACACCTCACCGGCGCCCCGCCGCTTCTGTTCACCGCCGTCCGCCGGCCTCGCCGCACAACTCTCGTCATGATCACCTCCATCGTGTTCGCCTCGCCGTCCTGAAGCCGTAGGGCCAATCCGCACCCAAAGCCGAGCCTCGTAGCTCGAGTTCGAGCTCGCCGGAGTTTTCCCCGGCCCGGCGCCGCCGCACGCCGGCGTCCTGCCGCCGCCCGATCTGCCCCATCTCCTGTCTGCCGTCCGATCTTGATCCAACGGCCCGTGATCTTTCTGACCGAAGTCAATCGGCCAAATAACGGTCAACCGAGGAACTTTTGCAAAAGAGACCCTGCCTTTTCTGGAAATTAACCCGCCGTCCTGTTTAGTTCAAAAATAATTAGATTTAGGTCCTGAGTTTTACAGAAAACTTTCAGTTAAGCCCCTGGAAACTTAGTTTCTTTGCCAGCAAGTCCCTAAAACTTGTTTTGGCCATATCTTTTCCGTCCTAGCTCCGTTTTTAGCGTTCTTGGTGTCCAAGCGTTCGTCTTTTCGAGCTTGTTAGTTTTAGATGCTTGTTTTAGTCTGTTAAGAATGTTTGATGTACTGTTTTCTTATTGTTTTATTGTGTTGATCGTAGACCTCGTGCCAGTTGCAACCGAGTCGCCCGTCGACGCGGATCCGGAACCACTCTACGAGGAAGAAGAAGATCTTTTTGTAGACCAAGGCAAGTGGCCCTCCCCGCATATTCTTTTTGTCCTATATAACTGCATGTCAAACTAAAATTTACTTTTATTGCATTAATATGACGGGAATACCTATGTTAAGGATTTACCTAGTTTTCACCATAAGCCCTTGAATCAACCCAGTTTAAATAATGTTTTGGGATAGTTATGCTTAGCCTTGCTACACTATGGGAAATGCTTTTAAAACTGCAACTTTACAAAATGCTGAACATAATGATTATTGGTGAAATGTTGGTTAATACAAGAGAACAATATTTTAATCGGAACATGGAGTGACCACCCAGGAAAACAGCGCAACCATGGTGTTAATGGGCTCTGACCTTAGCCAATTAATTAGGTGTGTGATCGCACTGATGACCTTATCCGCCTGCGAGGAGCATAGGGGGATTGGGGTTGCAGGGGTCACAGCCCGGTCCTCTTGGGGTAGCAGCCTTTGCTAAGGTGCTGACCATTAGGGAGGTTTGTGGACCGCCCTAGTCTGTAACTATGCGGGTCGTTGGTCTTTTGCATACCTTTGTAAAGGCTTCGTAGTGGACCCCTAGCCACTCACCTCGGAAGTGTTTAAGGGTTTGGCCAACCCGGGCGACATGGGGAACACGAGCCATGGTGAAAGTGTGCAACCTCTGCAGAGTGTAAAACTGATATATCAGCCGTGCTCACGGTCAAGAGCGGCTTGGACCCTCACATGATAATTAAACTTGAAGATGGACTATAAATCGTGGTTTTATTTTTACTCGTGGGATATTTTGAATAAGATGTTTTCTAAATGCTTAAGTGGGTTGGTATAAACTTATACCTAGTGAATAGGAAGTTGCTAATAAAACTTGACCAACTTTAAAAGCTCATTGCTGTGAAACATAGCCTATCCTTGTGGCCTTGCATTTTCCCCCCGCTTGCTGAGTACCTAGTTAGGTGTACTCACGCTTGCTATTGCTGATTCAGAAGAAGGAAATGGAGAAGAATACTACAGCGACTACGATGAGTTCTGAGGCTTGCGTTTCCCCCAGTCAAGATGCCTGTGGAAGATGAAAGCTGAAGACGCTTCGTTTAGCTATCGCTCGTTCTGCGATAAAGACCTTCGTGTCTCCCGAGAGAGTGTAATATGAATATTATAATAAATCTCTTGTAATTTAGAACATTGTGTTTCGATATTACACTCTTTTGTCTATCATATGTGTGTAAACATGATCCTGGCGCACATATGAAATGCACTTGGTTTTCCTTTGAAAATCGGGTGTGACAGTATGTGTCCGAATTCTGCGGCACGTACATTTATTGATGACATGTAAGTACTAAAATACTTTCACTTTAGTGGGCCATGACAAACCGTACGAAGTGCTTTTAGAAATACTTTATATTCGCTCTTTCACGTATATTGAGAGATAGTTGGCATTTATTTATATGAAGAAAACTATCCAATTTATTGTCTATTAGCGATACGGGATAATTGTGTATAGGCGTGGGTATAAATGTGGGTATATTTAGGTGGGCCCTTTTTTATGAAAAAAGTTTTGGGTTTCGAGGGGGAAATCACCTTACAACGTCGACAAAATAGGTCTCCCCCTCCCTTTTGTCAACGTTTTTTATGAAAGGTGGGTCCTTTGTGAGGTGGGTGTGGCTCTAATTTTGGTGAGAAGTGTGTTCAAAAGTTATTCTTTTTATAATATAGATTTAGTGTTGTACGAGGAGAGAGATTTGATATGATAGGTGAATAGTGAAGTTTGGAGAGAGAATTTTGGAAAGTTTGATGATTTGATGTGGAACTTGTTAGGTTTAGTCCCACATCGGAAATTGATGATGGGGCGGCACAACATATAAGGCGAGGGCAGTCCTCACCTATCAGGCTAGTCTTTTGGGTTGAGTTAGGCCTGAGCTTTGTTGGTTGTTGCTTCATTGGACCTGGGCTGAATGTTGTGCCGCCCCGTGGGTGCGGTGGCACGGGCCGAATCGGCTGCGCGTTTATAACAAGGGGTATCAGAGCCGAAGGTCGTGAAACCTAAGAAAAATCTCAGTGGTCACATTTATGACGGGGGAGTCCGTGAAAGTCTCCAGGTACCTCCACTGGAGAATTTATACTCTGGACGTGTGATAGCCTCTTCTAATGGAAGCGTTGGGTCCGATGTGTGACGGGGGAGATTGTTAGGTTTAGTCCCACATCGGAAATTGGTGATAGAGGAGCACAACATATAAGGCGAGGGCAGTCCTCACCTATCAGGCTAGTCTTTTGGGTTGAGTTAGGCCTGAGCTTTGTTGATTGTTGCTTCATTGGACCTGGGCTGAATATTGCGCCGGCCAGTGGGTGCAGCGGCACGGGCCGAATCGGCTGCGCGTTTATAACAAGTGGTATAGGAGCCGGGCACAAGATTAAAAAAAGTTTAAATCAGTTTTAGCGGAATTTTGCTACGCGCACCCGTGAAGATCTACCAGAAGGTTTCCAGAGTTGCTCACTGGACATACAGGAGTTGTACACAAGGCTGCAGGTTATTGCTAGAGTTACACAATAACATTTCTAGATTTTACTGCAGATTATTTTCTTCTGGTTATCTCTTTCGTATGGCTTTTAAGAAGTATGATTTCCGCTGCTGAGATATATTGAGATTTTGAGGAGATGTTGGGATTATTATTGGATCACTTTGAGTTAATTCATCTTGATGTTTTGACAACATCGTTCATGTCAGCCTAGTGGTTTTCTTTTACTCCTATGGAGTTGGTTAATTAAAAGTGAAGGTTTTGCTCTGAATTGAGTTCGAGGTGGAGGATTCTAAATGCAACAGGGGAGGTTTGTTTGACTAGATACTGCAGTGTTTTGTATTGCGGGAGCAGTATGTTTATTGCTGTCTTTGCTCGTGTTGAGGGATCTAGTTTCAAAGTTGCTGCATAGATACTATAATGTTTTGTACTGGCCAGCATTCAACATTCAGTACATTTTTTTTTTGACACGAACATTCAGTACATTTAATTGTTCAAGGTGGAGACGTCCACTCATGACTGCTACTGCAGGGTCTATTGCAGAGGTTTATACTCCGTTGGTTGCACATTTATGCCTACATCTGAACCATGTTTGAATGAAACAGTAATTGAGTTCTTTACTGGATATTTATACCACTGGTGATATTGCGACTTTATGTCATTTGATGATTGAGCGTATTGCCATTTTCTTTTAAGGTCAGTTGCACAGACTCAGACTTTTGCTGGGATTATGAATTCGTTGAAGGCCCAAATTATTCGTCTGCTTTGTTGATAGCTGTGTATGTTTGGATCCATTGGTTATTTGCTCAATTGAATACTCAAGTGATCTTACTCATTGGTTAGTCCAATGGACATTGACATTCAAGATTTGAATATGGAGGTTTATTATTCGTCTACAGGAAAAATTTGTCTCAAGGTGGAGTTTGTTGGATATGTTCCAAATTCACTTCCACGATATAGGCCAGGCTTGGGCCGAAGCAAAGCGGAGGCCCATTGCATTGTGGTTTCTTTCACGAGTGCACAGTTTAGTCCCACCTTAGTAACGCAACCAAGCACGGGAGCGTGAGCCACCTATATATATGTGAGACCTGTGTAGACGGTAGGGTAAGACAGATAAGCCATGTATCATCCCTACTTGTAAACTCTCCTTAATAGTGATTGTCTTCCGTGGTTTTTTCCCGCAAGGGTTTTTCCACGTTAAATTGTGTCACGTGTTCGATCTTGTTTTCGCATTAACGTGACACGATTTAACGTGGAAAAACCCTTGCGGGAAAAAACCACGGAAGACAATCAGTATTAAGGAGAGTTTACAAGTAGGGATGATACATGGCTTATCTGTCTTACCCTACCGTCTACACAGGTCTCACATATATATAGGTGGCTCACGCTCCCGTGCTTGGTTGCGTTACTAAGGTGGGACTAAACTGTGCACTCCTGAAAGAAACCACACTGCGATGGGCCTCCGCTTCGCTTCAGCCCAAGCCTGGCCTATATCGTGGAAGTGAATTTGGAACATATCCAACATAACTAAACACATCAACAGTAACAGGTCCGGGAGCAAATTAAACAAGAGAAAAATTAATTGCCCAAGATTGACAACTAAAAATCAGCCGGATCTCGCCGCGAAATAAGCGACCATGCGACAGTGACCCCCATTCTGCAGAATCCAACATCAAGAGTGCCATAGCTTCTACCGGATTCCCTGCCCACGAAAGCCAACTCGTCTTCCACGGCACAGCTTTCCGTATCGCCTCCCGATGCCCTGACAGAAACTCTCAGCTCCCCCTCAGTTTCCACGGAAGCAACGCACCGTGAGAGCCTGACGCTGCCATCATCAGCGACAACTACTCCCTCGTCCCTGGAACGGAGCAAGACGATCTCCTCGCCGTCAATGCTCGCCGTGCGAGCAGCAAACAGCCCGCGGAATCCGTCTCTCCACGAGCCACCAACGACTCGCACTTGGATCGTGGCCTCCACGGCGTAAACGATGTGCGCGAGCCTGAAGTGCAGCGTGCAGAGCTTGCTGCTGAAATCCATGCCGCAACGCATGTACGAATCGAGGTGCAGCGAGTGGCGCATCACCGGCACGGCGAGGAAGCTCAGGTCCCTGTCGTCGGATTCGGTGGCGCCCCTCACCTTGAGCGCGGCCTCGATGACCACGTAGTCCAGGACCACGGCGCGGGTGGGGCCCGTGAGCTCCAGGTACGGGTCCTCTTCGGTGAGGGTCTGGCAGCTCTCCCTCGCGCGGTGGAAGATCATGTTGCGGATGTAGTCTGCGTTGTCGCGCACGGCGACGATGCCGAACACGTCCAGCGGCCACCGCAGCCCGGCCGCCGAGACTCTGGCCGAGAAGACCTGCAGGGCGTCGGTGATGCAGGCGGCGTAGGGCGGCGCGGGCTCGTCGGTGAAGCGCATGGGAGGGATCCTGGTGGCGTCCTCGAACGATCTGTAGGGGCGCGACCACGTAGCGATCTAGTCGCTGCGGTACTCGGCGGCCTCGATGGCGAGGTAGTCGGGTGGCCCCGTCTCCCGTTCTGCTCTCTAGTACTCCGCCAGCGACGCCTCCCACGCCGCCCAGGCTTGAGCCGCCAGACGCTCTCCCTCCATCACGAGATCGAGCACGGCGAAATTGGATTGGCTGGGCTCGGCACTCTCAGTCTGGGTAGCGTGTAGTAAATAGGAACCCTGATGAGTATGAGACCGTGCTGAACACGAAGTCGCCGATCAAGCATGACAATCCGAAGTTCGAATATCGCGGAATCCGAGTCGGACGGGGCGGTGGGTCGAGTTAAGATGGGCTGGATCCTAGTTACACTACACGTGGGCTGAGAAATTTGCTGTCCCCATCACGTAAACATGGGCTCATAGAGAGACATCATCGTCGTGTCCGTTGCTCTCCCCATCACGTAAACATGGGCTCATAGAGAGACATCATCGTCGTGTCCGTGTGTGTAGGCGGCGGCCTCACAAGAATAAGACTCATTTCTGGCCCAGTCGTTAAGGGTCCAAGTAATCACGATGACCTCGTCGCCATCGGTAACCGCTCATCGCTGCCGACGGGTACTACAAGGTTAGCCGAGAGCAGTGGGCCACTAGAAGCGGTCGCTTCTTTTTGAGCAAGTACAGCAGGTGCTCTGCCTTTTCATTTATAGTAGAAGAAGAGTTTTGTATTTACAAGTGAGTCTTAGCGAAAAGAAAAGGAAAAAACATCTATCAGCCTATGGATCAGCAGCAGGTGCCTTGTTCGTCAGGAGGTTAGGACACTCCCAGCTCGCCATATGCCTGCTGGTATGCTGAAACGTCATGCTTGATCAGCGCCATAACCCTGACTGAGTTGAGCGCCTTGTTGTCAAAAGCCCTCCGACAACGCTCCTTCCAGATATTCCACAAGGTATAAATAAGTGTTTGCAAATGCTTGTCCAGGGCTTGTTGGTTAGCTTGTACCATTGCCATCCACCATTTGCTGACCGTCTGGCCTCCCCCATTGCGAGCAGGCAACTGGAAGCCGCTCCATTGCGCAACCTTTCGCCAAATGGCCTTGGTGTAAGAGCAGGTAGCGATCATGTGAAGTGTGTTCTCCTGCCGGCATCGACAGAGCTTGCAGATAGGATCCACTTGACCGCCTCTAGTGTTTAGGCGATCAGCGGTCGACAGTCGCTGTTGCAAGAGGAGCCGCATGAAAAAGCGACATTTATTTTCTACCTTTGCCTTCCAAAGTTGCTCCCAGTTGCCATCAGCGAAAGCCCCCAGGAATTGGATGTTGTATGCCGAGGCAGCTGAGTACTGTCCGTTGGCTGAGCAGCGCCATTCAATCCGGTCTTCAATGTCGTCGTGGAGAGCAACCATTCGGAGCTGCTCCCATAAGTCCACAAACTGACGAAGGGCAGCTTCTGAAGAGATACGTCGAAGACCTCTCATCCAGGAACGAGTTGAAATGGCTTGGCTAACCGTCATGTTCTTTCGTCGCGCCAACTTGTAGCAATCAGGAGCAATGTCCATTGGTGCCTTGCCATGCAGCCAGCTATCCTTCCAGAACTTCGCTTTCTTTCCATTCCCTATTGTCACTAGCGTGCATACCCGGAACAGGCACAACTCGATCTGACTAAGCTTGATTTGCAGACCCTGCCAAGGTTTGTCTGGTGCAGTCCACTGCAGCCACGGCCATCGTAGGCGTAGAGCCCTATTGTAGCAGTCCAATTCCTTGATCCCCAGTCCACCAAGTTTCTTTGCTCGCTGCACTCGGCGCCAATTCACCAGACAGTTGCCGTGCCGGCCATCTCCACTTCCCTTCCACAAGAAATTCCTTCGAATCTTGTCTATGCGCTTGATTGCCCATTTAGATAGTTGAAAACTTGTCAGGTAGTAGACCGGGATGGATGAGAGCACCGAGTTCACCATGGCCAGTCGTCCAGCTTTTGTGAGCAGGCGACCTTTCCATCCTGGTAAGCGGGAACCGATCTTGTCCACAAGCTTCTGTTCATCCACACGACGTGTTCTTTCCACATGGAGAGGCAAACCGAGGTATTGGCATGGGAATTGCCCAATCCTTCCTTGGAACGCCTCACTGATCAGCGTCATATCCATGTTGGAACAGCTGATGTGGTATAGCTCTGATTTCTGAATGTTGGTGTGCAGCCCTGTGGCGTCTCCAAATATCTTCAGAACAGCCTTGACATTGGCGATGTTAGCGACTATTGGCCGGATCAGGAGCGCCGCATCATCAGCATATAGGCTTGTCCTGATGCGGATTGGATCAGAACCTATGGGGCTCAGCAGGCCAGAGGTAGTTGCTTTGTCTAGTAGGCTTTGCAAGGGGTCCATTGCTAAGATGAAAAGCATAGGCGAGAGCGGGTCACCCTGGCGCAGAATCCTGATCTCATGAATCCCTTGGTCGCTTCTCCGTTCGGGTGGAGCTCGCCGCCGAAACCTCGACCTTCTCCTCTTCAGGTGGAGCTCGCCGCCGCATCCTCGACCTTCTCTTCAGGTGGATTTTCTTCCTGATATAATTTTTTGAAGTTAGATCTGCTATTCCAGCATGGTATGTTTGTGGGTGGCGAGTGGTGACGGGCAATTCCTTCAGAATTTCAAATCCAGTAAGGTCGCAAGCAGGTGCGGACAGGATTTGGTCTAAGGCCTAAGGTCACACTATGGACCAGTTCGTGAATAAATATTGGACTTTTTTGCTACAGTGATCTACAATGTAGAGAATTTCGGTCCACGTCCACGGCCCTAGGCCTCTATCCGCCACTGGTCGCAAGGTTCATTTGGAACTGTAATCACCATAGCTGCAGACTACCAGAATGGACATTCAGTAGTAGCAAAACTATGGTAAGTTTAAGAAACAGTAGCAAAAGTCTATATCTGGCTATGTGCTATGTTTCATTTTTAGAAATTTCTTGTGTACAATTTACAACCTTTAAATTGAAAGGCTATACGTTTACACTAAAACTGATATACTACGAACAAAACCTGAAGACTTCTTATAGCATATAAAACTTGCTCTGAAATTTACACTTCTCTTTGGTATACTTAAGCTAATCAACTAAAAATGGCTCTCCAACAAGTAAGATCAGATGGGTATTGAATCCCTTGTTTCAGATATCTGTGAAGCTGGTGTCTGTACAACCATCTTTTTTTGAAACAAATAAGCAAGCTTTATTAATTCAAGATTGATACATCATTTGCTAAAGACTGAACAATAAAACTAGGGGATCATCGTCCCAGATACAATTAACTTTGGTAATCAAAGCCTGCCTAGCTAACTCATGTGCAACCTGGTTTGCATCCCTACCTAGGTGCTCGATGGAAATCTCCTGGAAGCCAATCCAAGCAGTGGTGCATTCATCATATATAGCTGCTGCCGAGTTCGCTGTAAAACCTCCCTCTCTCATAATTTCAACAACCTCCATACAATCCGACTGAACGATCAAACGATTAACACCAACATGTTGAGCTAACATCAATCCCTCCTTAAGTGCATAAGCTTCCGCCATTGGGGCATCCACAAGGTGAGGAATAAATGTAGCTGATGCTGCGATCATAGCTCCCGAATTATCTCTTATGATAGCACCTGAACCTCCACATCCCCCATCTACATCAAAAGAGGCATCGATGTTCAGTTTCAAAAACCTTCTGGAGGTTTCCTCCATCCTTCCCTTATTTTTGTATTCTGCTTTGCTGCAAGTTTATAATTCTTTGCAAGTGAGACAATCGCTAAGCCTGATCTTGATGTTTGCTGCACCTGTTCCCCATGTGTAAACTGTCGCCTCTCCCACCACAGGTACCATCCTCCTGTCAGTATTAGCTCAGCAAAGCCAATATCAAGTTGGTGAATCTGAACTCCTCTTCTAATCACCTCTCCCAGGATTACAGACCCAGATCGATCTGTTCCCATTAGTTCATTGATTTCTCCCATATCGTCCCAATTGATCTCCATACCGCTTTTGCCCGATCACATGTGAAGATGAGGTGCTTAATATCCTCAGCTCCATTCTGACAAACTTGACATCCCCCTTGCGTGCCAATATGTCTATTTGCCAAAATCGCGCGACATGGTATTAATCCCCGGAGCGCTCGCCAGCCAAATATTTTTATCTTCCCCGGTAATTGAAGTTTCCATAAATTCTTCCACACTTGCAGATCACTAGTTCCACCCCCTTGGAAATTATTCATCCTTGAGGAAAATTTATGCTTCCGTTGTCCATGGTAAGCTGATTTCACATAGAAAAACCCATTCCTATTATAGTGCCAAGCCACACAATCATCCCTTCCTGGGGTAGTCGGAATCTGTAGAATACGATTAGCATCGGCACTCCAAAAAATTGACCTTATCAGATCAACATCCCACGAATGATCCACTGGGTTGATCAGTTCATCCACCATTGTGATTATATTATTCCCTCTACGTGTTTGTACCTTTAGGTTATGGTTGCCTGGTATCCAGTTGTCTTCCCAAATCTTAATTTGTGTTCAATCACCAACTCGCCATATATATCCTAGTTTGAAACACTCCATGCCCGATAAGATGCTCTGCCAGGTATAAGAACTACCAGCTTTCAATCGTGCATTGAGTAGCTTCCCGTCAGGATAGTAACGAGCTCTTAAAACCCTGGCGCATAAAGATTCTGGTTCCCTCAATAATCTCCAGACTTGCTTGGCCAACATTGCCAAATTGAAAGATTGCAAATCTCTAAAACCCATTCCGCCTCTGCCCTTAGGCATACATAATTTCCACCACTCTTGCCAATGCATATGATTTTGGTCATCGTCATCGCCCCACCAGTATTTTGAGATGGCTGTTGTAATTCCCTTGCAAATGTTTTTAGGAATTCTGAAGACCATCATCGCATATACCGGGACAGCTTGAGCAATTGACTTAATTAAAATCTCCTTCCCTCCCGAACTCAACAGCTTCTCCTTCCAGCCATTAATTCTAGTTGTCACCCGATCAATCAGGTGTCGGAAACAATCGCTGCGATCTGCTCCTACCAACGCCGGAAGGCCCAAATATTTATCATTTAGAGCTTCAGTCATAATATTCAAAACTCCACATACTTCTGCTTTCACATTTACCTCTGTATTTTCCGAAAAAAATATGCTTGATTTTGCTTCACTAACCCTTTGTCCTGGATTATCACAATATCTGTTCAAAATGTTTGTCAAGCATTCCGCATTCCTCCTGTCTGCATGCATCAATATTAGTGAATCATCTGGAAAAAACAGATGTGATACCACGGGTGCTTCTCTGCACACCTTGACACCCTCCAATTCTCCTCTCTCCTTGGCTCCCCTGATCATACATGATAGCCCTTCCGCCACCAAAAGATAGAGGTATGGTGATAGAGGATCACCTTGTCGCAAGCCCCCTGTACAGCCATCTTGCTTCTTAGCTCTTCAAATTAAGTTTCGGATTTGATTGACTTCAACTTCGATCATTTCCATTAGCATTTGTTATCTTTTCCATGATTTCACCTCCCATAAAGAATGAGACAAACTAAGGAAAAAAAAAGAAACGGCCCCCCAGGCTGCGCCGACGTGTTCCCCCGTCTACAGTTCGTGAAACGCCGCCCCCTCGCCAACGTCCGCCCGCGCTCGTGCTCGTGCTCCCCACCCCGACCCCACTTTATGCCGGGCCGCACCGACCGAGTTCTGCCGATCCCCAAGACACCCGAGGCCCCTCCCCCAACCGGCACGAACCGCCACTTCCCCGCACGCCTCGCCACGACACCACCCCGCGCGCCTCGGCCTCGCTGCGCTGCCTCTCCCCCGCTCGTCTCCGTCCCTCGCCCCTCACCTTGAGCGCGGCCTCGATGACCACGTAGTCCAGGACCACGGCGCGGGTGGGGCCCGTGAGCTCCAGGTACGGGTCCTCCTCGGTGAGGGTCTGGCAGCTCTCCCTCGCGCGGTGGAAGATCACGTTGCGGATGTAGTCGGCGTTGTCGCGCACGGCGACGATGCCGAACACGTCCAGCGGCCACCGCAGCCCGGCCGCCGAGACTCTGGCCGAGAAGACCTGCAGGGCGTCGGTGATGCAGGCGGCGTAGGGCGGCGCGGGCTCGTCGGTGAAGCGCATGGGAGGGATCCTGGTGGCGTCCTCGAACGATCTGTAGGGGCGCGACCACGTAGCGATCTAGTCGCTGCGGTACTCGGCGGCCTCGATGGCGAGGTAGTCGGGTGGCCCCGTCTCCCGTTCTGCTCTCTAGTACTCCGCCAGCGACGCCTCCCACGCCGCCCAGGCTTGAGCCGCCAGACGCTCTCCCTCCATCACGAGATCGAGCACGGCGAAATTGGATTGGCCTCGGCACTCTCAGTCTGGGTAGCGACGTAGCGTGTACAGTAGTAAATATAGGAACCCTGATGGGTACGAGACCGTGCTGAACTCGGAGTCGCCGATCAAGCATGACAATCCAAAAGTTCGATAGCGGAATCCGAGTCGGACGGGGCGGTGGGCCGAGTTAAGATGGGCTGGATCCTAGTTACACTCCACGTGGGCTACAAATTTGTTCTCCAGCACGTCAACGTGGGCCCATAGAGAGACATCTGTGTACTGTGTAGGCTGCGGCCTCACAAGAATAAGGCTCATTTCTGGCCCAGTCGTTAAGGGCCCAAGTAATCACGATGACCTCGTCGCCACAGGTAACCGCTCATCACAGCAGGCGGGTAGTAGGAGGCTAGCCGAGAGCAGTGGGCCACGAGAAGCGGTCGCTTCTCCGTTCGGTGGAGCTTGCCGCCGAAACCTCGACCTTCTCCTCTTTAGGTGGAGCTCGCCGCTGCAACCTCGATTTCTCCTCTTCAGGTGGATTTTTTCCTGATATGATTTTTTTTTTGAAGTTAGATCTGCTATTCCAGCATTGTATTTGTATGTCTGTGGGTGGCGAGTGGTGACCGGCAATTCCTTCAAAATTTCAAATTCAATAAGGTTCAAGGTTCATTTGGAACAGTAATCTCCATAGCCGCAGATTACCAGAATGGACATTCGGTAGTAGCAAAATTATGCTAAGCTTAAAAAACAGTAGCAAAAGTGTATGTCTGACTATCTGCTATGTTTCATTTTTAGAAATTCCTTGTGTACAATTTACAACCTTTAAATTGGAAGGCTATACACTTGCACTAAAACTGCTATACTACGAACAAAAACTGAAGACTTCTTCTTATAGCATAGTATAAAACTTGCTTGACACAACACTGAAATTTACACTTCTCTTTGGTATACTTAAGCTAATCAACTAAAAATGGCTTTCCAACAAGTAAGACCAGATGGGTATTGAATCCCTTGTTCAAATTATGTTTCAGATATCTGTGGAGGTGTCTGTGTAGTCATCTTGCTTCTTAGCTCTTCAAATTAAGTTCAAATTAAGTTCCGGATTTGATTGACTTCAACTTGGATCATTTTTCCATTAACATTTATCTTTTCCATGATTTCACCTCCCATAAAGAATGAGACAAACTATAAGAAAAAAAAAGTAGAAACAGTCCCCCAGGCTGCGCCGACGTGTTCCCCAGTCTACAGTTCGTGAAACGCCGCCCCCTCGCCAACGTCCGCCCGCGCTCGTGCTCGTGCTCCCCACCCCGACCCCACTTGTATGCCGGACCCCACCGTCCGAGTTCCGCCGATCCCCAAGACACCCGAGGCCCACCCCCCAACCGGCACGAACCGCCACTTCCCCGCCGCACGCCTCGCCACGACACCGCCCCGCGCGCCTCGGCCTCGGCCTCGCTGCGCTGCCTCTCCCTCCCCCGCGGCGACCGGGCGTCCCCAGGGTGCCGGGAGCACGGCCCCTGCCCGCCCGCGCCGCGCGCGCGCCCGATGCCCAGGGCGCGCGGTTTATGGGCGGCCGCGCCCGCTCCCTCCTCCGCTGGCTCCGACACCGCTCGCGCCGCGTCTCCTCCTCATCCTCCTCCTCCTTCCACCTGACCTCCACCACCAACAACGACAACACCGCCACCAGCAAAGACCTCCACGCCCACTCGCTCCCGCACCAATCCCGCGCCGAGGAGGAGGAGGAGGAGGAGGAGGAGGAGGGGGAAGGGTGGCAGGAGGTCGTCGAGGAGTCCGCGCCCGAGGGGTGCATTGTCTCTGAGGAGCCGGGCGCAGGTCCGCGCGCGCCGGTGCGCACGAAGCCGCCACCCATGGATCCGAGCAAGAAGGTGGGTCAACTCAACAGCGCCTCCGTGATCGCGCTCCTGGATCTTTCCGGCCTGTTCTACTCTCCTTTTCTCTGCTTCCTTTTCTGTCCCCATCTGCTTCTGATTGCGATGTGTGGATCCTTCGCGGACGGCGGTTGCTCACTTTACCCTCGAGGTGCGGTCATGAGATTCCTAATGGCGGTTACCGTCTCACGGCGAGGTGCGGAAGTTCGCGTGCTCGGCAGAGTGAACGGAATTCCATTGAATGATCCTGTGTGTTATTGTCAGTGCTTTTGGATCTGCATAGTTGGGTTCTGAGGCGGTTGCTTGCGCTCAATAATGGGGCCTCTGAATGATGCTTTGGTAACCAATGTTTTGGTGGTAATTATTGGTGTGTTGTGATTTATACAAATCGTCGTGCATCAACGTGGTCAGGGAAAGCCTTGTGCTTTGTGGTAACATAGTACAAGTACTGCCTTTTGGAATATTTTTTTCTACTACTTTTTTTTTTGGAGAGTAAGATTTTTTCCCCCTACTACTGGTTTGGGACATATACTACCTTTTTAATGTCCCTGTCATTGGAACTGAATAGCAAGCAGTTATTTTACAGCAGATTTTTTTCCTCGTTGACTTTTGATGAGGCAATGGTGGCTCCCAGCTTATTATTGATCTGGGAACCTTCTGTGTTTATAATTCACCAAGAAGCTGTCAACCTTAAGCTCTGATCCAAACTAAGGATCGCAAAATGTCCAACAGTAGCTTCATGTCTTTGAAGCTTCTATTCTAGCTTACCAGTGCCGCTACAGTGAAATGCTTTATTTTTTCCCCTGTTTCCATAATAATATACCATACCAGAATGTTCACACCATCTAGCATTCGGTAACATTTCGCTTGCTCTCATTCAGGAGTCTGAGTTCTTTACAGAGTATGGTGAGGCAAGCCGGTATCAGGTCAGTGAAGTCATTGGCAAAGGTAGCTACGGTGTTGTGGCTGCCGCTGTTGACACCCAGACTGGTGAACGTGTGGCTATCAAGAAGATCATTGATGTCTTTGATCATGTCTCCGATGCGACCCGCATCCTTAGGGAGATTAAGCTGCTTCGGTTGCTGCGTCACCCAGACTTAGTTGAGATCAAGCACATTATGCTTCCTCCTTCGAGGAGAGAATTCAGGGACATATATGTAATCTTTGAGTTGATGGAGTCGGATCTTCATCAGGTAATAAAAGCAAATGATGATCTCACAGCAGAGCATCACCAGTTCTTCTTGTACCAGCTGCTCCGTGGAATGAAGTACATTCATGCAGGTTGTTAGATTCCACATATACTGTTTATGTGTCGCATCTTGTTATATGATGTTTCTATGCTCATTCTGTATGTCTTGATTTTGCAGCAAGCGTTTTCCATCGGGACCTTAAACCCAAGAATATTCTAGCCAATGCTGACTGCAAGCTGAAGATTTGTGATTTTGGCCTTGCCCGTGTGTCATTCTGTGACACCCCATCAGCCATATTCTGGACGGTAGCCATTTTGTTACTATTAAGCAAAAAAATATTTATTAAACAACCATCACTTATTTTCTTATGATTTTGCGTCCTTTTCTGTAGGATTACGTGGCAACCAGATGGTATCGAGCCCCTGAATTATGTGGCTCCTTTTTCTCAAAGGTGAGGGAATTTTCACCTGAGCTTCATTTTGCAATGAGCATGGCTTCCAAAATTGTTACTAATACGATAAGTTTGGATCCAATAGAGCAATACTGGTTCTAGACTATCATCTGTTATGCAGGTTAATCTTATGCATCAGGTGATATCTTATTGATTTAACCAATTATAGTCATATTGATCAACTTACCTGGGTGCAACAGCATTTCTCCCTTTATTTCTAGAGTATCTATTGCTCTTGCAATATGATGCAGATGTTTATTCTATTTTACTGTCTCCTTTCTTTAGACAGCATTAAATCATAATATGCATGTTTTTCTTCCCAGCAAGTTCCGAAGAACCTATCTCCCTCTTCCACCCACCAATGCTGCTTCCATTAAAGTGTGAACATGGAACACAGAGGCATGTTTTACATGCTAATTTAATGTTGCAGAACTGGCTGGATATTATCTGAACAGTGTACATAGTGTGGAATTGATGTCTGCTTGTTTTACAAGTGTTATCGAATTTCAAGGTTCTGAATTTGGCATTGACTTTTGCAGTACACTCCTGCTATTGATATTTGGAGCGTAGGATGTATATTTGCTGAATTGCTCACAGGGAAGCCACTCTTTCCAGGGAAGAATGTTGTGCATCAATTGGATCTTATGACTGATCTACTTGGTACACCTTCAGCAGAGTCCATCTCTAAGGTATGCTCTCTCATTATTGGTGAGTCCTTGTGTCCTATTTCCTCCACAATTTTGTTGAGCTTTTCTTTTATTCCAGGCACCACCTTGTTTCAGATTCAGTACAAAAAATTTGTGTAAAATAGTCAATCTTTCACTGGAAGCGGACAATTACTAATTCACCGATTGTTTATTCTATATTATGTTGTACTTTATTTTTTAGAATATTTCACTATGCCCCTTGATATGTAAGTTTATAGCTGGAAACTCCAAAACTTTTTAACAAGTGCTCGCATGTGTAGTTACCAGATAAGTACAAAGTTCTACACCAGTAGACATCTTTATTCAATTGCAAAAATAATTTTATATTCTTTTTATTGATTTTTCTAGAAAGAGAGGTAGATTGTTGGATGCAAAAACTGTGCGTTCTGCACTAAATTATTGAATTGTTGCAGATAAGGAATGAGAAAGCTCGACGATACTTAAGCAATATGAGGAAAAAGCCTCGGGTTCCATTTACTAAAAAGTTTCCAGGGGTAGATCCTATGGCTCTCCATTTGCTTGAGCGTCTTCTTGCTTTTGATCCTAAGGAGCGACCAAGTGCTGCTGAGGTAGGTGTAGCTGAGACCGACTTTTGTTCACCATAATTATGGATTTCAACTATTGAAACATTGGATAAAATGTTGATCCAAATTCTGATATATGTAAATGTTATTCAAGGCCCTGACAGATCCATACTTTAATGGATTAGCAAATTCTGAACGTGAACCCATAGCACAGCCTATCTCAAAACTTGAATTTGAGTTTGAGAAGAGGAAACTGGGAAAAGATGATGTCCGAGAATTAATTTACCGAGAGGTGCGATTGCTCAATTATGTTCTTGACATATGGTAGAGCTGCTATCTGTCTAATAACTCTTGTCACGTCTCTTTAGATTTTGGAGTACCATCCTCAAATGTTGCAAGAATACCTAAGTGGAGGTGACCAGAACCAGATGAGCTTCATGTTTCCAAGGTGGGTCCACTGGTTTTGCTTAACAAACACACAAACACACTTTCGCTGTAAAACCCTTTTGATTATGGTAGTTGCCTAGTTATATGCATGATTTGTTGAGGACATTGGAAATATAACTTTGATATCTTGTATGGCAGTGGGGTGGATCGCTTTAGACGGCAATTTGCTCATTTGGAAGAAGGTGCTGCAAAGGGTGAAAAGGCCAGTCCGCAGCTGCGGCAGAATGTTTCTTTACCAAGGTTATCTTCAAAGCTTTCATTTGCTTTTTATCTTGTTGAGACTTTTATGTTAACTGTTCCAAAAGAACCTTCTATTTGGACAAGGCCAGTGATGTTGCAATAGATTAGGCATGCGGAGTTTGCCTAGGTACAGTAGTTTTGAGGAAATAAAAGACCCCTTAAGCACAACTCCATTGAGCTGCCTGTTATCCAGCTAGTTAGAATCTACTTGAAACTAATAATCCTTGTATATTGTATCAGGGAAAGAGTAATTGGCAACAAATATGGAGATGGCAATGCAGGTGATAAACAAGCGCATGCTTCAGTAACGGATGGCATAAGCCAGCCGGTCTTGAGTGCGAGAAGCTTGCTGAAGAGTGAAAGCATCAGTGCTTCCAAGTGTATAGGTGAAAAACCAAAGCATGTCAAAGATGTAAGTAAACCACATCAGTGAATAGTAAACTCATCATCATTAAAATAAATGAACTGGTGTTTTTTGGGGGCTATTTTTGGGGGCTAAAACTGCTACTATACCTTCTTCCTTATTCAATGTAAATATCTCATTCTTGATATTGAGTACGAACTAATGGTGCTATGGATGATCTGCACCTCTCCAGGAGGACTCTATTATGGAGACCGTGGATGAAACGGTTGATGAAGTGTCGAAGAAGATTGCTCAGCTGAAAACCTGATTGACTCAAGGTCACTGGAGTGATCAATAGCTCGTACAATAGTATGTTAACTTCCTCAAGCTGAGAATGAGGCTAGGCTACGACAAGAGTCGAGCCAATAAGACCACAAGCTCTTATGCCAGTAACTTTGTTGTGATGTAAATTTTCACCCGTTTTTTTGACTGCAAACAAACTTATGTCTGACTGAATAGCTCCGCGTGTTTTCTTCTGCGGAGCCATCACAATCCTGTAAAACTTTTCAGTTGGAAGTAAAACTTTACGCGAATGTGTATTCGATCTTCTTTCCAGCAAGTCTCTTGGCTCTCTACACGTCACGGTTGGCAGCTGCTCCAACTGTTTTCTGCAGGTCGGCCTCGGCTTCACGAGCTACAGGGTGCAGGATTCCGTCTTTGCACGGAGCGCGCGGGCACGCGGCACGCCGAGGGGACGCCGTGCCGAGCCGGGTGCCGAGATGGACTGGGCTTGATTGGGCGGGATGGGTTCACGAGCAAAGAGATCAGGTGAGGCGATAGGGTCTCCTCAAAAAAAAAAAAAAAGAGGAAGAGGAGAGGCGATAGGGCAAAATATATCTAGATTGATATGGTAAACAAAAGACTGCATATAGGTGTTGCATGGCAACGTGCACAATGATGTTTGGATTAGGGTGACTAAAATTAGTGGCTAATTTTAGTCTCTTGCAAGACCTAAACTTCCAAACATGTGAGGCTAAACAAGCGCTAAAATTAGGCTAGCAAATTTTAGCTTCCCCACCTCTTACTAGCAAATTTTAGCTTCAAGACTAACTTTAGTCTGGGTATCCAAACAGGGAGGTGATTAAAATTTTTTAGCTGACTAATTTTAGTCATGGGACTAAAAGTTATCTAAACACCCCCTTATGTGATTTCGTATCCAGCTGGATGATGGCTGTATAATGAGCAACTCTTGCTGGAAGTATATCTGTTAGGATTTCAGATTTTCTGATTCCGTAATACTACTAATTTTCTGTCATTTTGTATCCAACTGGATGATGGTTGTGCAATGAGCAACTATCGCTGGAAGCATATCTGTTGATTTCACATAAATGCAGTACAGATCTTAACCCTTGCAATATATTTATTGTAGTTTTTGTTTTACAAAACATATTTATTCTTTTAAAAAGACGTTTATTCATTCACACATGATTGTTAGAATAAGGAAAAAAGATTCAGGTACTCAGTAAATACCAGAAGTTGTCACGCAGAGACACGGGCCATGGTGAATCCATGCCATCACATTCTGCATCGCACGTCCAGGTGAAAATATCACATACTCCGTATGTTATAACTAATTTGATATATCAATAAGTATATATCGTCTAAAGTCCCAAGCTAACTGCGAAGGAGTCACCAGCTTACGGAAAATGGTTCTATAAAATTACAAATCAGTTTTTAAAATTATCTTTAGCTATTATTTTACACTTAATTTGGAATGAAGGGGTAATATTTTACATTTACTCAAAATACATTGTCAAAGCTTACCAACCAAGCTTTATATCCAATATTTTGATAGACTAATAAGTAAAATCTTTATACTTAATATCTTGAGATCTAGCTGGAGGGCTATATTTAGCGCGGCGTTGATTCTAGTATATATGATTTGGTGCATGCACTTAGGGCATAATTAATAGTCACGGCATCGGAGAAAGCACAGTCATCTTCACCATATGTATGTCTTGTGGGTGTGTGTTCGTGTAGGTTCAACAAGATGAAGCGCGATGAAGAACTCAAGGAGCAAGTCGCCTCACTGACAGAGAAAGTCAGCTCACTGACCGAGCAAGTCAGCTCGCTGACAGAGAAAACCATCTCACTGACCGAGCAAGTCAGCTCGCTGACAGAGAAAACCATCTCACTGACCGAGCAAGTCAGCTCGCTGACAGAGAAAACCATCTCACTGACCGAGCAAGTCAGCTCGCTGACAGAGAAAACCATCTCACTGACCGAGCAAGTCAGCTCGCTGACAGAGAAAACCATCTCACTGACCGAGCAAGTCAGCTCGCTGACAGAGAAAACCATCTCACTGACCGAGCAAGTCAGCTCGCTGACAGAGAAAACCATCTCACTGACCGAGCAAGTCAGCTCGCTGACAGAGAAAACCATCTCACTGACCGAGCAAGTCAGCTCGCTGACAGAGAAAACCATCTCACTGACCGAGCAAGTCAGCTCGCTGACAGAGAAAACCATCTCACTGACCGAGCAAGTCAGCTCGCTGACAGAGAAAACCATCTCACTGACCGAGCAAGTCAGCTCGCTGACAGAGAAAACCATCTCACTGACCGAGCAAGTCAGCTCGCTGACAGAGGAAAACCGCCGCCTCGAGAACGAACTCGCGAAGCTCAAGGCGGCAGCGCCTGTGGCACCACCACCAGTACCCCTGCCGGCGGCGCCGGCGCCGGCGCCACAAGCCGACGAGCCCGTGTTTCTGCTACCGGTTCCGGGGTTGGCTCAGGCATTTGTAGGGCTGTGCCGTGACTGTGGGCACAACTACAGAAACATGGCAGCAGGCGGCGGTGCTAGTGCTACTGCTTCCACCAGTACTAGCGCTCCACCTCCGCCTTCCTCTTCTGCCAGACTGTGCCCTGCCTGCAGGAGCGCCTTCAGAAACATGGCAGCCGCAGCAGCTTGGCTTGCCCTGCGACAGGACGGTGCTGCTGGAGCTACTGCTTCGGCCACTACTAGCACTCCGATGCCTCCTTCCTCTTCTGGTGCAGGTGGCTCCATCTGATCGGTTGATGGAGCACAAGCAGAAGATCGATTCATCCTTGGTGTTACATGGGGGTTGTGATCAACCAATCCGCGTTACATGTATGGCTTAATGTTGGGTTGTCATTATTTGTTTTTTTTTTGTCTTCCTTCCGTTTGAGTTCAGTATGTCGGTGTGTCTATCTTTAGTGTTGATCATGTATTGATTATAGGAGGGTCAAAACTTTTGTTTACATCAGCTTCTGCTAATCAATCATGTTATTTCCAAAAGTTTATCATAAATTATAGATCCTCCATCTATTTCTATCTGTTGAACCAAAAAAAAATACTGGTTCATGTTTGTTATTTTTATTTTGGTTAACATGCATGCGATGCTATTTTGGGCTAATCACAGCCATGTTATTTCGAAAAGATCATACACACTCATATATGATGTGATGTTTTTTTTACTCGATGTAACTTGTTACTTTTCTCGTTTTTAACAATTATTTTTCTCTTTTTAATATTATCTTCAGTAGGGGGGCACACCTCCTGTTCTATAAAAATACAGATCTTCCCATCTATTTCCATCTCTTTAACCATAAAAACTACATGGGTTCAAATCATGCTCATTGTTTTATTTTGGATTGACATGAATGACATATATTGTTATATGCATACACCACGTACTGCTACAAAATGGGAAGACAGATGATAAACAACACGACTCAGGTAGTCATAACGATTGGATCAAAAGAGCACAGATCGGACATGTACCCAAAAAAAAATCTTCACTTCCCACAGCAGTTTCGAACTTCAATTCATCAGTTGGTGTTTGTCACAAATGTCTTCACCAGTATGCCAGTGAGGAACGAACTGTTTTTTCTTAAAAAAACGTAAAGCTGGCTAGACTTGCCAGAATTATATTTATAAAGAAGGGTTGTACAATGGCCTAGGCCAAAAGAAAGACAAAAATCAATGGCTATACGTCGTTAAGGAAAAGAGGATTGGTCCTCTAAACTGAGAATTCCCCCCCTAAAAGCTTGGCCCCTGCTAGTACCCAATAATGAGCCTCTTCTTTGATTTTTGCGGTTAGCCGATGAGGTTGTAAGTAGTCTCGATTGAATACCCGTGCATTTTGTTCTTTCCATAATTCCCAACATACTAGGATGATCAGGGATCACAAACCCTTTCGCGGGGCTCAGTTTCTATTATTTTAAAATGGTCAACATGTTTGTAGTATTATGTTAGTTATCTACTATAATTGATGGTAATATATTTATCAGGAATGATGTTGTTGGCAATTTGTTAAAACTATTGGAAGAGGCAAAATATTTATTTAAAAAGTTTTGGTCACTCAAGAAAAATGCTAAAGGACTAATAAATATTGTTGTCCACCCATGAAATAACTACCGGGAAAGATTAGAACTCTTTTAGTGTAAGGTATTACCATGAATTTTCATTACCGAGAATATGTACCTGGTGGTTTCATATTCTCGGTACATATTCTCCATATAACTCTTCTGTCACACGTAGATCTTTGCTTCATTTTATTTTAACCCATTCCACGCATTATCTCAGGCCGCAGCATGGTGATGTGATCAGGTAGCTGTTTTGTCTTACCCGGGCCTGCTCAAAGAATGGCGGCGTGCATCATATCATCTCAGTTTCCCCATGCAAGTGCATTTTTGGCTTTCACACGCTTGTCACGGAGGCAGTTTTTTGCAGTAATTAAAAACCAAATAAGGTTTGATTATTAAGATATGTGATGCATTATGAGTGAGTACTTATGTACATCTAGAGAAACCTAAGTTGTTGAAAGCGGCAGTTCCGTTAACTCTAGCCTATAGTCGATGCTATTTACTTCAACTCAGTTGTGGTTTTTATTCAACTCTGGGATAGCAATATTCCTATTGCATTGGAATATGTATCTCCATACCCTAAGGAACTAAAGAATCTGAGATATATGCGTCATCGTATCAAAAAAACACCTACAGTTCACCGTTTACTCATATGCACCTTGCCGAATGGCATCTAGCTAGCTAGGCAAAATAATTTTATAATTATAGCCATGAGCTCTAATTAACAATAACATAACCAGAACTAAGATATATTGCTCTGCAGCATGGGTAATGCTTTTAAGCACAGCTTAAAAAAATTGTTGAGCAGGTTGTGCTAACCCGATGAGTGCTTGTACTATTTTTTTACTTCAGCTAAGTTGACTGGAGCACAATTTTCCTGTACGTAAAAAAGGAGTTCTTGTCGGAGAGATGTAATAAGCACATGATTTCCTCGCACACACAAAAATGCAGGCATGATCCTCCCCCGTATGCTTCATTTTTTCACTAGCTTTAATCAGAAAGAAATATTTTTGTATTTCAAAATCTTCATTAGCAATAAACAGCTTGCCAAGACACGTTGGTACTAACGATCGCATCACTACTCACCAAATTAAGCAGAATGTGTTGAAATCACCAAATCATTTTTGGCTGTTTGCATATCTGCACACAATTCATTTGGCCCCTTCATGAAAATTGCCATTTTACACCTCCCTTCACCCTCCTATAAACCCCGTCCTGGAGGCTGCTCTTTCATCATCATATATCTCCAGGCCGCAGCCATTATTTCTCTTTGCCTTAGCTCCTCTCGATCATTTCCTATCTCCTCTTCCGTGGGATCCAATGGAATCCAAGGGTTTCAGCGAGTCCAGTTCGGGCTTAAAGCTCGGCATTGCTATCCCAGGACTGGACCTCAGCTCAACTCCTTTGCATCCAGTAAGCTAGCTTGCAAAGAAATCATAGATACACACACCTATAGTTTATTCAATCTCCTTTCACCGAAACAGATCTATACATAATCGTTGTCCTACTAGGGATCGATGCAGTGATAGATTATCTTAGCATGAATGATTGACCATTTCTTGTTGTGTGCCTTATGCAGATGATGGTAACGGGTCTGGCGACGATGAGAACGCGACGGAGCTGCTCCTCCTGAACACCACCAATCACCCGCCGCATGGCGAAGGCGGCCAAAACGAGGACGTGCTGATGCTGAATGGCGTGAATGCGGAGGTCAATGCTGGCGGCATCGGGTCATCACCCCTGCAGGCACACAAGCACCCCAGGAGGCTCTCAAAGGAGCAGACTGACAAGCTGGAAGCAACCTTTCAGCAAAGCAATTTCATAGACAGGGTGAGGTTTTCTTCAACTAGTTTTTGGTTTCTGATCCAGAGTAGCACCACAAATCCCTCCTTATTTTGAACGAAGTCTCATGATCTGAAATAGATCTATTTGAGGTTTCGTAATTCATCAATTCGGTTAGGCGATAGATCTTGGACCAAGAGTAGCTTTTGCAGGTTTTAATGTTTTTGTTTGCATCTTCGGTTTCCGATCTGTTGAAAGTGTACATATATGATTTTGTTCCATTCAGATCTTTGGACAATCAAATGCTTGAAGAATCTGAAACTATCCCATCTGTTGTTGTTTTTTTTTTGTTAGGTCAGAAATTCTCCAATTTTATTATCATACCGTTCTAAAGCAGCCACTAATATGTGGTGATCTATCTCAGGTTACATGGAAATAAGCCTTTTTCAAGTAGCTTAAGTGGTGTGCTTTATAGAGCTTGCTAAAGCCTCCTTAAAACTTCTTTTAGACACGTGGTCATGTAATTTCATTTTGAGTTATGTCAGTAGGGTGTCCTATTTGGGCCTAAGGCACTCTATATTTTTTTCTAATAAAAAAACGAAAAAGATTAACTCCGCCTATGTTGTCTCAACATAGCAGGTCCCAAGCCCTGGTAAAGGAGGAGGGCTGTGAGCGGAGCAGCGAGCCAATGTAAAACCTAGGGCAACGCGAAGCTCAAAACATCCTCCCCCTCTTGATTCCTATTTCCATACCCGAACCCCCGTGCACTCGCTCGAAACCTACATTAGACGCACCTACATGGCCGTTGAGATCTCCTCCTATGAAGAGTTTCTCGCTGATAGGCACGGTACTAACCATGCTATCCAAATCCTCCCAAAACTGCATCTTGGTGCTCTCACTAAGGCCTACCTGAGGGGCATAGGCACTGATCACATTCAGAGCCAAATCTCCAACTACCAACCGAACTAGGATAATTCGATCGCCTTGCCTCCTAACATCAACAACTCCATTCTTAAGGCTCTTATCGATCAAGATGCCTACACCATTCCTTCCCGAAGTTGCCCCCGTATACCAAAGCTTGGAGCCAGTACCCTCTACTTCCCTCGCCTTCTGGCCCTTCCATTTAGTCTCCTGAACGCATAGAATATTTACACGCCTCCTAATTGCTACCTCGGCTATCTCTCGTAACTTACCCGTTAGAGACCCTACGTTCCAACTACCCACCCGAAACCTAGTTGGCTCGGCTAGCTTCCTTGCCCTTCGCACCCGTCGAGGGAAGTGCAAAGACCCTTGCTCATTTTTCACTACACCCGGGCGCCGATGTAGCGCGCCACTAAGGAAATGACGACCCGGTCCTTGCTCACTTGACACCGTGCCCAGACCACGACACGGCGCGTCTCGGGGGAGACGGCCCGGCCCTTGCTCATTTAACACCATACCCGGGTTCCGATATGGCGCGTCGCTAAGAGGGTTACGCCCCAACGGGATTCTCTTGGGTTTCATCTCCATATGAGTGGCTAGGTTTTACATTGGCTCGCCGAGCCTATCACAACCCTCCTCCTTTACCAGGGCTTGGGACCTGCTATGTTGAGACAACATAGGCGGAGTTGACTAAAGAATCTGTAGAATGAAAAATTTATATTAAAGAAGCATTTACAGTCTTACAACAGAAGAATAACAATGTAGAATTAGTTTTTACATGAGCAAAGCTCATCTGATAAGAAAATATGGGTCAAAACTTGAGGCCACTTGGTCCTCTGGCTTATCTGGGTATCTGAACCTCTCATGTGCGAGTTTTACAAGAACATAAAGGTTGGATATCAAAGGGTTCTTGAGGAATGGTGAGATAAACCATCTTTATTTCTCATAAAATTCCATATCAATATGTTTAATTTATTATTATATACCATAGGCTTTCAAAATAATGATAAATAAATCATAATGTATTTTTTAAAAATAATTTATGATTGCCTCTATTATACCACAAACTTTCAACTTAAAACAACATTTGTTGCATGGAGAAACAAAAAAGACAATCTTACGAAGGATCGATTAAGATAGTTGCTGGTGCAAACTGAACCAAAACATATTTAGGGGGTTATCCAGACTTTGTCCATACTTGAGGGTGGGAATTTGGAGTTTTTCCTTTATTAGCTTATAATTTAATCTTTTCTAGCCTTTATCTTTAATTATTTTACTTATAACATTCTTCCTTCCTCTTTCCAATGGCCATGCACAACATCAGTCTGCGCTGCAAGTCAACACTATCCATATCCTACTCCTGCATTTCACTGCACAATCTTGCAAGATGCCCCAAAGAATTTCTTTTTTTCCAGTCACTATGTTATTCTTCTGACCAACCAGATTGGAACAAAATATGTTCAATGTGAAAGTTCCATACGGCAGATTGCATTTTGACATGACTTCAAGGGTTACTGTTTCTTGTGAAAAAATGATTTTACAACCCCCAGAATAAGGATATTAACATGGTTTCACCTCTAGCCTACCCCAACTTGCTTGGGACAAAAGGCTATGTTGTTGTTGTTCAAATTACTAGCGTAAGTATGGATAAAGTTTGAATAACCCCCCAAAGTATGTTTTGGTTCATTTTACACTCATAATTATCTCAATCAATGCAATCTACTCCTTTGTAAGATTTGTATTTTTTGTTCCTCCATGCACAGGTGGGGTTTTAAATTAAAATTTTGTGGGATGATATAGGGCCACATATATTTTTTTTAAAAAAATACAATACGAATTTGTCATCTTTATTTCTCATAAAATTCCATATCAATATGTTTAATTTATTATTATATACCATAGGCTTTCAAAATAATGATAAATAAATCATAATGTATTTTTTAAAAATAATTTATGATTGCCTCAATTATACCACAAACTTTCAACTTAAAACAACATTTGTTGCATGGAGAAACAAAAAAGACAATCTTACGAAGGATCGATTAAGATAGTTGCTGGTGCAAACTGAACCAAAACATATTTAGGGGGTTATCCAGACTTTGTCCATACTTGAGGGTGGGAATTTGGAGTTTTTCCTTTATTAGCTTATAATTTAATCTTTTCTAGCCTTTATCTTTAATTATTTTACTTATAACATTCTTCCTTCCTCTTTCCAATGGCCATGCACAACATCAGTCTGCGCTGCAAGTCAACACTATCCATATCCTACTCCTGCATTTCACTGCACAATCTTGCAAGATGCCCCAAAGAATTTCTTTTTTTCCAGTCACTATGTTATTCTTCTGACCAACCAGATTGGAACAAAATATGTTCAATGTGAAAGTTCCATACGGCAGATTGCATTTTGACATGACTTCAAGGGTTACTGTTTCTTGTGAAAAAATGATTTTACAACCCCCAGAATAAGGATATTAATTGGGTTTCACCTCTAGCCTACCCCAACTAGCTTGGGACAAAAGGCTATGTTGTTGTTGTTGTTGTTGTAAAAAACGAAAAAGATTCAGAAGGGGGCTTTCCTACTGGTTCGTAAAAAAGATGTGGTCATCACATATGCACCAGTACTGTTGAATGTGAACCGAATGCAGCTAGCTCTGATGATCTATGAAACAGTGGCGGAGCCAGGATTTCTAGGTTGGGTATTCCCATTTTTCAAAAGAAAAAGTTCACTCCAAAAGTAAAAAAAAAAAGTTGAGACTCCCATAACTGAGGATTAAGTCATTCAAGTCTAAGATATCCATAACATAAAACAAAATTACAAACTACTTAAAGAAATCAACAGAGCTGTGAAATTATAAAGTGCTCAAGAATTATTCACAGATTTAGCTACTGAAAGATATCCTGGACATAACAAATCATGGGAATATGTAAAACCATAATATATCAGCCATGTTAACATCTCAGATTTACTAAAATTAGGTTCAAGCTGTGAAAGATAATTCTTTCTCTAAGGCTACCGTAACTAATTATACAAACAGGGACTACATACCAAAAGAGTAATCTAGGAAGCCGAAAGAAAAGCTAGTGACCAGTGACGCAATATTTATGCATCCATATTTGCACTGAATAATTTGAAATTTTCTTTCTAATGTGCCCATTTCTAAATCCCCATTTCACAAAAGCATCTCACGGCTGACCGCTGCTTGCCCGCTGTACAAAAGTATTTCACAAAAGTAGCAACGCCCGGTGAAGCATTTCGTGAATCGAATGTGACGTGAGCGCCGAGCTGGCCTGGTGGGCTGAGCTCCGTGCCTGCAGGAGGGCCGCTAATTGGACAGACTTGCAAAGATTCTAGCCCACTAGGCCACTACTACATGTATACACGTATAAACTCGATGTATAGTTGATTTTTTAGCAAAATAGTTGGGTATTTCCAGGAATACCTGGGCATCATGCTGGCTCCGCCCATGCTATGAAATGAATGGAACACTTTTCAGGGGACGAAAGAGGCCTTGGCTGAGAGGCTCAAGCTAACGATGAAGCAGGTGGATCTCTGGTTCATGAACCGCAGATGCAGGTAACTCGACCACACACACACAGGTAGTACAAGTCTCTAGCTTATGGGCAGGGTTACATCGTATATATATCATGTTTCATCTAGAAAATCTTGGTAATATATATATTGTACGTGGCATGTGCGTGTAGGTTGAAGAAGGAGCAGGAGAAGCAGCAGCTTGAAGCACTGACAAAGAAAGTGGGGCGCCTCCGACGCAAGGTTCAGAAGCTCAAGGAGCGTAACAAAGATCTCAAAAGGAAGCTAAGGAAACATCTAAGGCGTCACCACCAACGCAACAACCATCACCATCAGTCATGCTGTTCCCTTTCCCGGCGGGGCTTAACACACTTGCAGGACTGTGCCCCAGCTTCGTGGGCAACAATAAGGTGACAGACATGGCAGCCGCGGCCGCAGCTGCTGCCCTTAGAGCAACTCCAGCAAAGATATGTAAATTGAGGCCTTTAAAACTAATTTGCAGGCCCAACTCAAAAATAGAGACCCTCTAAATTAGAGCTCAGCTCCAGCAACAAATCAACGTAGCTCTTTATTTAGTTGTGGGTCCCATATGTCAGTCAACATCAACTCCAATCCTCTGAAGCCGCTGCGCTCGCCGCCGCCGCCGCTGCCGCGCTCGCCCCCAACGCCGGCCGTCTTCTCGCGACTCTGTCTGCCCGGCCGCCGCCTCCTCCTCTGCCCCCTCCGCCGCCCCCATCCGCTCCATCTCCACCTTCGTCTCCAGCTCCGACCTGCTCCGCGTGGCGCACACGAACCCCGGGTGGATTGGGACGCCGCCGGCGACGCGGAGGGGCGCCCAGGTGTCCGCGCCGTCCTAGCCCACGTGCGCGGCGACGAGGTGCACGAGGTTGGGGCCGGAGCTGTCCCCGACGAGGAACACTCGGGAAACGTCGGTGGCCTCACGGAGGAGCACAGCCGCCGGGTCGTCGAGGGCGGCGCCAGCGCAACGGAGCGGAGCTGGCGGTGGGGAACCAACTACCAGAGGTGGGCCCACGCCGACGCAGAGGAGGGGCCGACGGCGTGCGGGTGCGGAGGCGGGGCGGCGGCCGGCCGCGGGCGCCCTGCGCGGATCGAACTTGGGCCATGGAGCTCCCGACGGCGGAGACTCGAGTGGAGATGGCGGCCATGGCGGTGTGCCGCAGAGCTTGGTGCGCTCTCCTCCTTCCCGACGGCGGCGGCTGCAAGTGGTCTACTGCTGGCGGAATCGAGCTCGGGCAGCCTCCTCCAACGGCGGCGGGGCGGATAGTGTGGACGCATGGGCCAGCGGCAGCGCATGGGCGGGGAGGCCTGGTCCGCGGGATCTTTGCCGACCGGCGGCGACGGCCATGGGCGGTGAGCGCCGGGAGGCCGCTCGCTCCTCCTACCTCGTGCTCCCATGGCGGCCGAGCACACGGGCGGGCGAGCGGTCGAGCGGCGGAGGTGGTTGCGAGTGCGCGCGGCGGAGCTCGGCACCGCGGGCGGCGGAGTGCTGCTCGCGGTGTGAAGGAAGAAAAGGAAAAGGAGGAGACAAAAAAAAGAAACGGTGGGACCCACTGTTGGAGGGGGGATTGGAGGGCCTCTAGGAATGGAGGCTTGAAGGGGAGATTTGGAGGCCTATGCAAAATGGAGGTCCATTTGAAGGCCCTGCTGGAGTTGTGTTTTTGCTACAAGCCTCTAAATTTTGAAGTAGAGGCCCATATAGAGGCCCCTGCTGGAGTTGCTCTTGGTACACAGAAAGGCAGCGCGACTGCTGCCGCTTTACCCTCTACTACTACTGGCGCTCAACCGATGCTCCCTTCCGGCGGCGGCAGCTCCAGCATCTGATGTGTTGGGTGTATGCTCACAGTTGCTCATCAGTAGGGATGGAACAAGATTCGCCGTCCCCGATTATCATTTGATCAGATCGTTGGCTGGTCAACTTTTCAGCTCCATTCAATAGATTAATTATGGGAGCTTCACTAGATAAATTAAAATTGTTTGATTCTCCATTTAGTTTCCTTCCTTTGAACTTATGTGTGTGTCTATGTTTTAGTACTATTGATCATGTATTGATCGACAGTGATGTCGTCTTTTGTTTACACCAGAGTCAACTTAGTTGGATCATGTCATTTAGAAAAGGAATGATATGTCATAAGCTATGGATTCCCCCTCATCATCTATTTCTATCTCTCAAAGAGATGAGTGGTTATCATGCTCTATTGTGAATACACAGATGGCAAACAACTTCAGTTATGCAACGATCAGATCCAAAAAGTACAAGGAACTACGTGTTTGAGCTTCATTTTCCATGACTAATAATGGTTTCAAATTAAACTCAACTCCGTGGCCGTTTGTCAGCGTGGTATTAATTTAGTCCGGCAATCAGTGACTATAAGATGATGCTACAGCAACTCCACTACTTATGGTGGGGTTTACAATGTATTTGTGTTTTCTTTTTTATCTATCTTTAGTGTTTATTATCATTATGATGTACGTCCTTATTATGGGGGCCATTAAGTTTGCATCAGTTCGGCTTTATCAATCATGTTATTTGGAAAAGTGTACACCGTTACAATCACATACTATTTCCAATTCCTCAAACGGGAAGAAAATATGTAGTTTAAATCATCATAAGATGTTATGATGTACACTAGTCTGCTGCAAAATTGGATATACTTATGTAAACATTTTAGTCAAAAGGAACACGAAATTAAAGCACATATGTGAAGAAGCTTCACTTCCCAGTTCCCACAACAAATTTAAACTTCAATTCAGGTTTTGTTTGTCATGAATACTATTTGTTTGGCCCGGCAATTACTAACTGTATGTTAAATGACACATGTTATTCTAGTGAACTCCTTTGATCTTGGCCATGATTTTTGGACCATCTCTCATCAGTGTCTGTGATCTGTAGTTCAAGTGAATACCGATCTGGCAGCAATCCCTACACAGACTGTATGACATGCGCCTGTAGTTCGAGTTAGAATGATAGATGTAGTAGACCAAGGCGATGAGAAGGGCCATTAGCAATTTAGTAAGCAAAAAATGACACTGAAAATGATCAAATTAAAGACAAGCACACGCATGCAAACCAACATAATAAAGATATAAATTTGCACCAGTTTTATCAGGTATTCAGGTGTAGTACTGTTTGGCTTGCCCAATGAAGCATATGTTCAATTCTTCTCTTCTGTTTTGGGGCTACTAATTATCTTTTATTGTGCTGTGGTTGAATAAATTTGCAACTGGCTTGAAACAAATAGTACTAGTAGTGTTTTTTGGGTTAGCATGTGTAATTCCATTTGTAATGGAACCCTTCTACAATGCAATCTTTCATTAATCTTTGTGCTATGTATAAACAATAGTCCCAACTCAAAACGCATATTCTTATAATTTAAGAAAATATCTCATGTAGATATAGTCAATGTGTTCATGATCGACTTGAATAACTATAAACATAAATTTCACAAGAGGCAAATATAGGTAGGTGCAGATAAACATGATTTGGTAATACAGTAATGTCACCACACATATCCTCAAATTCTTTCATGCACCACCCAATTAAATATAACGTATCAGAGAGATGAATATATCATCATGAAATCATCGAGCCATATTTAGTCGTCCGCTTATCTCTGAAAACAGCCCATTTGAAACATTGGAAAAAAAAAATGTCATTTATGGCTCCCTCCATTCTCATAAAACGCATCCTAAGTACCTTCTCAGGTAGCAAATTTCAACCTTTTCCCATTTCCTTTTCCTAGCATGTCATATTTAGAAATGATCAATTGCATATGAACATAATTAACACAATATTTTATTGATTGTAGTATCATATATTTTGTTTACACCAGCGCTTAATTAGTTCATTCATGACATTTAGAAAAGGATGACTAATATGTCATAATAAACTATAGATTCTTCCTCATCATCTGTTGCGATCTTTCTCAAACTAGAAATTTCATATGTTCAGTTGTGTGGTTATTACATTTGCTAATCATGCTATATTATGTTATTAATGTACTCTGCCGTGAAATTGGGGATTGATATGGCAATTTTTAACAAATAATAATAATAATACATATACAAAAGATATATATAGAAACCAAAAGTGTGAACAAGTTTACTTCCAGCCACAACAAATTCAGACTCCAATTCAGCTGCGTTTGCCACGAGTGTTATTCCTTTGGTCGTCCAACCAGCAAGTGTCGTTCTTGTACTGAACTCATTTATCTTGGCCATGAGTTTCCATGAGCGGTCTCTCAGTCTCTGTATGATCTGATAGGATCAAATGAACGCCGAGTCAGCAGTTGCAGGCATTCCTCATGCGCCTGCAACTTACTGAACATTCACTGTTGTCCGTCCGTGGTATTGCGTCGTCCAATCTGAATGCGCTAGGTGTGAGTTTTGGCACGATCGTTCTTGCATTTGGCCACCAGTCATAGTAGCCCAAGAACGATATAGTAGACCAAGGCGATGGGAAGACCAATTAGCATGCCAAATATGACCCTATGAATGAAGGATATAAACAGTTTACACAAAATTAGCGCAAATCCATTTATTCACATTTCAGTAAGAACGACCCTGATAGCCAATAGAATGAAGGCTGACTTACCCGGTGCAAAGAACGGCAGCGTGCAGATTGTATTCCTTGGCGAACACAAAGGGCACAATTCCTTGTGGCAGAGCGGCCTAGCAAAATGTACACAGAGAATCAGCATTTCGGCTGGCTCAATGTGTATAGCAAAATCCTCGAGTGGGACGGTTACCTGAACAATGGCGACGCAGAGGAGCGTGCCTCGAAGGCCGACAGCAGCAGACGTGGCGGCCATGACCGCCGGGCCGAAGAGGAAGCGGATGGCCATGGTGATGGCCGCGACGGAGTTTCCACAGGCAATGATCTTTGGTTGCAATGCCATAAAAAGCCCTGGGCAGCAAAAGAAATGCCGGGATAGGCAGCATATGCGTAAGATGGTGCGTGATTACGGGCTGAACTAAACAAAAAGGGAGGTGATGAACAGACCTAAACTGAACATGGCCATTCCTATTTCCTAGCCCTGCATCGGAGAGTATGGAGATGGAATTCTTCACTATGATTGGCATAGAGATGTGGAATCTGCATAACCCATTCCACGTGATAATGCAATAGGAGGGCATGGAAGATTCTGATACATGATACCATATAGCAAGACTAAAAAATTGATTTACCGGAACGAGATGAGAGACCAAGTGAGGCCGACGAGGCTGGCGTACGAGTTGGGGTTGCGGATCAGCCGGCGCCACACCATTATGAGGATGAGCCGCAGCATCACGCATGCCGGCGCCGCCGCTTGCTGCCCTCCCGCTCTCCCCGCGCCCGCGCCGCCGCTCTCTCCGCCGCCATCCTTCACGTTCTCCGTCGAGCCGGACTCCAACTTCGCCAGCGCGTCCTGCACGGCCTCCGCCTTGAAGCTGCTGGCGACGCGCTCCCCGGGCCGCATCTCTGAAACCAAACCATCAGCGTGCACGAAGTGGATGAACGTTCTGCGGTGGCTTCAATATACAGTTCTCGTGTCATCGACTGACCTATCGGTAAGCCAATGGCCGGCGCCTCGGAGGGGACTAGTCGGCGCACATCCTTGGCGCGGTGATCGCCGCCGCGGAACACCGGCAGGCCGCTTACCTCCGACGCGGCGGAAGCACCGGAGCTCCACTCGAACGCGTGCGTGTCCCTGGGGTCGTAGCTGCTGGGCCTGTCTCTTATACACATCTAGATGTGT
>OAMR01002118.1:0-11819 GCA_900205405.1 Echinochloa crus-galli
ATCACTATTGGTCAAAAAAGTGGATTGGATGCGTTCCTTTCGTTTCTGGTCCGAACCGGTGCATTAAATGCAACCTCGCCATGGTTTTCAGCATAGTAAAGAAAGTGACCAAAACGAACTAAAACATCACTATTGGGTCCAAAAAAGTGGATCAAGTGCGTTCCTTTCGTTTCTAGACCGAACCGGTGCATCTTTTCATTTCCGACCCGTGGCATAGTAACGAAAGTAACGAAAATAAAAAAAACATCACTATTGGTCAAAAAAGTGGATTGGATGCGTTCCTTTCGTTTCTGGTCCGAACCGGTGCATTAAATGCAACCCCGCCATGGTTTTCAGCATAGTAACGAAAGTGACCAAAACGAACTAAAACATCACTATTGGGTCCAAAAAAGTGGATCGAGTGCGTTCCTTTCGTTTCTAGACCGAACCGGTGCATCTTTTCATTTCCGACCCGAAAACGGTGCATTAAATGCAACCCCGGCATGGTTTTCGGCACAGTAATCAAAGTGATAAAAACGAATCGAAACATCAGTATTGGGTCCAAAAAAGTGGATTGGGTGCGTTCCTTTCGTTTATGGCCCGAACCTGTGCATCTTTTCATTTTCGGCCCGAACCGGTGCATTTAATGCAACCCCGGCATGGTTTTTAGCATAGTAACGAAAGTGACCAAAACGAACTAAAACATCACTATTGGGTCCAAAAAAGTGGATCGAGTGCGTTCCTTTCGTTTCTAGACCGAACCGGTGCATCTTTTCATTTCCGACCCGAAAACGGTGCATTAAATGCAACCCCGGCATGGTTTTCGGCACAGTAATCAAAGTGATAAAAACGAATCAAAACATCAGTATTGGGTCCAAAAAAGTGGATTGGGTGCGTTCCTTTCGTTTCTGGAGTGAACCGGTTCATCATTTCATCTCTAGTCTCAATCGGTGCGTTAAATGCAACCCCATCATGGTTTTCAGCATAGTAACAAAACTGACCAAACGAACCAAAACATCACTATTGGGTCAAAAAAATTAGATTGGGTGCGTTCCTTTCATTTCTGGACCGAACAGGTGCATCGTTTCGTTTCCGGCCCGAATCGGTGCATTTGGCATGGTTTTTGGCACTGTAACGAAAGTAACGAAAATGAACCAAAACATCACTATTGGTCAAAAAAGTGGATTGGATGCGTTCCTTTCGTTTCTGGTCCGAACCGGTGCATTAAATGCAACCCCGCCATGGTTTTCAGCATAGTAACGAAAGTGACCAAAACGAACTAAAACATCACTATTGGGTCCAAAAAAGTGGATCGAGTGCGTTCCTTTCGTTTCTAGACCGAACCGGTGCATCTTTTCATTTCCGACCCGAAAACGGTGCATTAAATGCAACCCCGGCATGGTTTTCGGCACAGTAATCAAAGTGATAAAAACGAATCGAAACATCAGTATTGGGTCCAAAAAAGTGGATTGGGTGCGTTCCTTTCGTTTATGGCCCGAACCTGTGCATCTTTTCATTTTCGGCCCGAACCGGTGCATTTAATGCAACCCCGGCATGGTTTTTAGCATAGTAACGAAAGTGACCAAAACGAACTAAAACATCACTATTGGGTCCAAAAAAGTGGATCGAGTGCGTTCCTTTCGTTTCTAGACCGAACCGGTGCATCTTTTCATTTCCGACCCGAAAACGGTGCATTAAATGCAACCCCGGCATGGTTTTCGGCACAGTAATCAAAGTGATAAAAACGAATCAAAACATCAGTATTGGGTCCAAAAAAGTGGATTGGGTGCGTTCCTTTCGTTTCTGGAGTGAACCGGTTCATCATTTCATCTCTAGTCTCAATCGGTGCGTTAAATGCAACCCCATCATGGTTTTCAGCATAGTAACAAAACTGACCAAACGAACCAAAACATCACTATTGGGTCAAAAAAATTAGATTGGGTGCGTTCCTTTCATTTCTGGACCGAACAGGTGCATCGTTTCGTTTCCGGCCCGAATCGGTGCATTTGGCATGGTTTTTGGCACTGTAACGAAAGTAACGAAAATGAACCAAAACATCACTATTGGTCAAAAAAGTGGATTGGATGCGTTCCTTTCGTTTCTGGTCCGAACCGGTGCATTAAATGCAACCCCGCCATGGTTTTCAGCATAGTAACGAAAGTGACCAAAACGAACTAAAACATCACTATTGGGTCCAAAAAAGTGGATCGAGTGCGTTCCTTTCGTTTCTAGACCGAACCGGTGCATCTTTTCATTTCCGACCCGAAAACGGTGCATTAAATGCAACCCCGGCATGGTTTTCGGCACAGTAATCAAAGTGATAAAAACGAATCGAAACATCAGTATTGGGTCCAAAAAAGTGGATTGGGTGCGTTCCTTTCGTTTATGGCCCGAACCTGTGCATCTTTTCATTTTCGGCCCGAACCGGTGCATTTAATGCAACCCCGGCATGGTTTTTAGCATAGTAACGAAAGTGACCAAAACGAACTAAAACATCACTATTGGGTCCAAAAAAGTGGATCGAGTGCGTTCCTTTCGTTTCTAGACCGAACCGGTGCATCTTTTCATTTCCGACCCGAAAACGGTGCATTAAATGCAACCCCGGCATGGTTTTCGGCACAGTAATCAAAGTGATAAAAACGAATCAAAACATCAGTATTGGGTCCAAAAAAGTGGATTGGGTGCGTTCCTTTCGTTTCTGGAGTGAACCGGTTCATCATTTCATCTCTAGTCTCAATCGGTGCGTTAAATGCAACCCCATCATGGTTTTCAGCATAGTAACAAAACTGACCAAACGAACCAAAACATCACTATTGGGTCAAAAAAATTAGATTGGGTGCGTTCCTTTCATTTCTGGACCGAACAGGTGCATCGTTTCGTTTCCGGCCCGAATCGGTGCATTTGGCATGGTTTTTGGCACTGTAACGAAAGTAACGAAAATGAACCAAAACATCACTATTGGTCAAAAAAGTGGATTGGATGCGTTCCTTTCGTTTCTGGTCCGAACCGGTGCATTAAATGCAACCCCGCCATGGTTTTCAGCATAGTAACGAAAGTGACCAAAACGAACTAAAACATCACTATTGGGTCCAAAAAAGTGGATCGAGTGCGTTCCTTTCGTTTCTAGACCGAACCGGTGCATCTTTTCATTTCCGACCCGAAAACGGTGCATTAAATGCAACCCCGGCATGGTTTTCGGCACAGTAATCAAAGTGATAAAAACGAATCAAAACATCAGTATTGGGTCCAAAAAAGTGGATTGGGTGCGTTCCTTTCGTTTCTGGAGTGAACCGGTTCATCATTTCATCTCTAGTCTCAATCGGTGCGTTAAATGCAACCCCATCATGGTTTTCAGCATAGTAACAAAACTGACCAAACGAACCAAAACATCACTATTGGGTCAAAAAAATTAGATTGGGTGCGTTCCTTTCATTTCTGGACCGAACAGGTGCATCGTTTCGTTTCCGGCCCGAATCGGTGCATTTGGCATGGTTTTTGGCACTGTAACGAAAGTAACGAAAATGAACCAAAACATCACTATTGGTCAAAAAAGTGGATTGGATGCGTTCCTTTCGTTTCTGGTCCGAACCGGTGCATTAAATGCAACCCCGGCCATGTTTTTCAGCATAGTAACAAAAGTGACCAAAACGAACTAAAACATCACTATTGGGTCCAAAAAAGTGGATCCAGTGCGTTCCTTTCGTTTCTAGACCGAACCGGTGCATCTTTTCATTTCCGACCCAAAAAAAACATCACTATTGGTCAAAAAAGTGGATTGGATGCGTTCCTTTCGTTTCTGGTCCGAACCGGTGCATTAAATGCAACCCTGCCATTGTTTTTAGCATAGTAACGAAAGTGACCAAAACGAACTAAAACATCACTATTGGGTCCAAAAAAGTGGATCGAGTGCGTTCCTTTCGTTTCTAGACCGAACCGGTGCATCTTTTCATTTCCGACCCGAAAACGGTGCATTAAATGCAACCCCGGCATGGTTTTCGGCACAGTAATCAAAGTGATAAAAACGAATCAAAACATCAGTATTGGGTCCAAAAAAGTGGATTGGGTGCGTTCCTTTCGTTTCTGGACTGAACCGGTGCATCATTTCATTTCCGGCCTGAATCGGTGCGTTAAATGCAACCCCATCATGGTTTTCAGCATAGTAACAAAACTGACCAAACGAACCAAAACATCACTATTGGGTCAAAAAAATTAGATTGGGTGCGTTCCTTTCATTTCTGGACCGAACAGGTGCATCGTTTCGTTTCCGGCCCGAATCGGTGCATTTGGCATGGTTTTTGGCACTGTAACGAAAGTAACGAAAATGAACCAAAACATCACTATTGGTCAAAAAAGTGGATTGGATGCGTTCCTTTCGTTTCTGGTCCGAACCGGTGCATTAAATGCAACCCCGCCATGGTTTTCAGCATAGTAACGAAAGTGACCAAAACGAACTAAAACATCACTATTGGGTCCAAAAAAGTGGATCGAGTGCGTTCCTTTCGTTTCTAGACCGAACCGGTGCATCTTTTCATTTCCGACCCGAAAACGGTGCATTAAATGCAACCCCGGCATGGTTTTCGGCACAGTAATCAAAGTGATAAAAACGAACCGAAACATCAGTATTGGGTCCAAAAAAGTGGATTGGGTGTGTTCATTTTGTTTCGGGAGGAGACAGGTAGTAATCAAAGTGATAAAAACGAACCGAAACATCAGTATTGGGTCCAAAAAAGTGGATTGGGTGCGTTCCTTTCGTTTCTGGACCGAACCGGTGCATCATTTCTTTTCCGGCCTGAATCGGTGCGTTAAATGCAACCCCATCATGGTTTTCAGCATAGTAACAAAACTGACCAAACGAACCAAAACATCACTATTGGGTCAAAAAAATTAGATTGGGTGCGTTCCTTTCATTTCTGGACCGAACAGGTGCATCGTTTCGTTTCCGGCCCGAATCGGTGCATTTGGCATGGTTTTTGGCACTGTAACGAAAGTAACGAAAATGAACCAAAACATCACTATTGGTCAAAAAAGTGGATTGGATGCGTTCCTTTCGTTTCTGGTCCGAACCGGTGCATTAAATGCAACCCTGCCATTGTTTTTAGCATAGTAAAGAAAGTGACCAAAACGAACTAAAACATCACTATTGGGTCCAAAAAAGTGGATCGAGTGCGTTCCTTTCGTTTCGAGACCTAACCGGTGCATCTTTTCATTTCCGACCCGAAAACGGTGCATTAAATGCAACCCCGGCATGGTTTTCGGCACTGTAATCAAAGTGATAAAAACAAATCAAAACATCAGTATTGGGTCCAAAAAAGTGGATTGGGCGCGTTCCTTTTGTTTTGTGAGCGAACCGGTGCATCATTTCGTTTCCGGCCCAAATCGGTGCATTAAATGCAACCCGGCATGGTTTTCAGCAGATTGGATGCGTTCCTTTCGTTTCTGGTCCGAACCGGTGCATTAAATGCAACCCCGCCATGGTTTTCAGCATAGTAACGAAAGTGACCAAAACGAACTAAAACATCACTATTGGGTCCAAAAAAGTGGATCGAGTGCGTTCCTTTCGTTTCTAGACCGAACCGGTGCATCTTTTCATTTCCGACCCGAAAACGGTGCATTAAATGCAACCCCGGCATGGTTTTCGGCACAGTAATCAAAGTGATAAAAACGAATCAAAACATCAGTATTGGGTCCAAAAAAGTGGATTGGGTGCGTTCCTTTCGTTTCTGGCCCGAACCGGTGCATCGTTTCATTTCCGGCCCGAACCGGTGCATTTAATGCAACCCCGGGATGGTTTTTGGCATAGTAACGAAAGTAACGAAAATAAACAAAACATCACTATTGGTCAAAAAAGTGGATTGGATGCGTTCCTTTCGTTTCTGGTCCGAACCGGTGCATTAAATGCAACCCCGCCATGGTTTTCAGCATAGTAACGAAAGTGACCAAAACGAACTAAAACATCACTATTGGGTCCAAAAAAGTGGATCGAGTGCGTTCCTTTCGTTTCTAGACCGAACCGGTGCATCTTTTCATTTCCGACCCGAAAACGGTGCATTAAATGCAACCCCGGCATGGTTTTCGGCACAGTAATCAAAGTGATAAAAACGAACCGAAACATCAGTATTGGGTCCAAAAAAGTGGATTGGGTGCGTTCCTTTTGTTTCGGGAGCGAACCGGTGCATCATTTCTTTTCCGGCCTGAATCGGTGCGTTAAATGCAACCCCACCATGGTTTTCAGCATAGTAACAAAACTGACCAAACGAACCAAAACATCACTATTGGGTCAAAAAAATTAGATTGGGTGCGTTCCTTTCATTTCTGGACCGAACAGGTGCATCGTTTCGTTTCCGGCCCGAATCGGTGCATTTGGCATGGTTTTTGGCACTGTAACGAAAGTAACGAAAATGAACCAAAACATCACTATTGGTCCAAAAAAAGTGGATTGGGTGCGTTCCTTTCGTTTCTGGCCCGAACCGGTGCATCGTTTCGTTTCCGGCCCGAATCGGTGCATTTGGCATGGTTTTTGGCACTGTAACGAAAGTAACGAAAATGAACCAAAACATCACTATTGGTCCAAAAAAAGTGGATTGGGTGCGTTCCTTTCGTTTCTGGCCCGAACCGGTGCATCGTTTCATTTCCGGCCCGAACCGGTGCATTTAATGCAACCCCGGCATGGTTTTTGGCATAGTAACGAAAGTAACGAAAATAAACAAAACATCACTATTGGTCAAAAAAGTGGATTGGATGCGTTCCTTTCGTTTCTGGTCCGAACCGGTGCATTAAATGCAACCCCGCCATGGTTTTCAGCATAGTAACGAAAGTGAACCAAACGAACAAAAACATCACTATTGGGTCCAAAATAATAGATTGGGTGCGTTCCTTTCATTTTTGGACCGAACAGGTGCATCGTTTCGTTTCTGGACCGAATTGTTGCATTTGATATGGTTTTTGGCACTGTAACGAAAGTAACGAAAATGAACCAAAACATCACTATTGGTCCAAAAAAAGTGGATTCGGTGCGTTCCTTTCATTTCTGGCCCGAACCGGTGCATCGTTTCATTTCCGGCCCAACCGGTGCATTTAATGCAACCCCAGGATGGTTTTTCGCATAGTAACGAAACTAACGAGAATAAACAAAACATCACTATTGGTCAAAAAAGTGGATTGGATGCGTTCCTTTCGTTTCTGGTCCGAACAGGTGCATTAAATGCAACCCCGCCATGGTTTTAAGCATAGTAACGAAAGTGACCAAAACGAACTAAAACATCACTATTGGGTCCAAAAAAGTGGATCGAGTGCGTTCCTTTCGTTTCTAGACCGAACCGGTGCATCTTTTCATTTCCGACCCAAAAATGGTGCGTTACTTTCATTTCTGGCCCGAACAGGAGCATCTTTTTGTTTTCCATTTTGAATCGGTGCATTTAATGCAACCCCGACATGGTTTTCGGCACAGTAACGAAACTAAGGAAAACGAACCAAAACATCACTATTGGGTCCAAAAGAGTGGATTTGGTGCGTTACTTTCATTTCTGGCCCGAACAGGAGCATCTTTTTGTTTTCCATTTTGAATCGGTGCATTTAATGCAACCCCGACATGGTTTTCGGCACAGTAACGAAACTAAGGAAAACGAACCAAAACATCACTATTGGGTCCAAAAGAGTGGATTTGGTGCGTTACTTTCATTTCTGGCCCGAACAGGAGCATCTTTTTGTTTTCCAGTTTGAATCGGTGCATTTAATGCAACCCCGACATGGTTTTCGGCACAGTAACGAAACTAAGGAAAACGAACCAAAACATCACTATTGGGTCCAAAAGAGTGGATTTGGTGCGTTACTTTCATTTCTGGCCCGAACAGGAGCATCTTTTTGTTTTCCATTTTGAATCGGTGCATTTAATGCAACCCCGGCATGGTTTTTGGCATAGTAACGAAAGTAACGAAAATAAACAAAACATCACTATTGGTCAAAAAAGTGGATTGGATGCGTTCCTTTCGTTTCTGGTCCGAACCGGTGCATTAAATGCAACCCCGCCATGGTTTTCGGCACAGTAACGAAACTAAGGAAAACGAACCAAAACATCACTATTGGGTCCAAAAGAGTGGATTTGGTGCGTTACTTTCATTTCTGGCCCGAACAGGAGCATCTTTTTGTTTTCCAGTTTGAATCGGTGCATTTAATGCAACACCGACATGGTTTTTGGCACAGTAACGAAACTAAGGAAAACGAACCAAAACATCACTATTGGGTCCAAAAGAGTGGATTTGGTGCGTTACTTTCATTTCTGGCCCGAACAGGAGCATCTTTTTGTTTTCCAGTTTGAATCGGTGCATTTAATGCAACACCGACATGGTTTTTGGCACAGTAACGAAACTAAGGAAAACGAACCAAAACATCACTATTGGGTCCAAAAGAGTGGATTTGGTGCGTTACTTTCATTTCTGGCCCGAACAGGAGCATCTTTTTGTTTTCCAGTTTGAATCGGTGCATTTAATGCAACACCGACATGGTTTTTGGCACAGTAACGAAACTAAGGAAAACGAACCAAAACATCACTATTGGGTCCAAAAGAGTGGATTTGGTGCGTTACTTTCATTTCTGGCCCGAACAGGAGCATCTTTTTGTTTTCCAGTTTGAATCGGTGCATTTAATGCAACACCGACATGGTTTTTGGCACAGTAACGAAACTAAGGAAAACGAACCAAAACATCACTATTGGGTCCAAAAGAGTGGATTTGGTGCGTTACTTTCATTTCTGGCCCGAACAGGAGCATCTTTTTGTTTTCCAGTTTGAATCGGTGCATTTAATGCAACCCCGACATGGTTTTCGGCACAGTAACGAAACTAAGGAAAACGAACCAAAACATCACTATTGGGTCCAAAAAGTGGATTGGGTGCGTTCCTTTCGTTTCTGGAAATAACCGGTGCATCATTTAATTTCCGGCCATAATCGGTGCGTTAAATGCAACCCCATCATGGTTTTCAGCATAGTAACAAAAGTGACCAATACGAACTAAAACATCACTATTGGGTCAAAACAAGTGGATAGAGTGCGTTCCTTTCGTTTCTAGACCGAACCGGTGCATCTTTTCATTTCTGACCCGAAAACGGTGCATTAAATGCAACCCCGCCATGGTTTTCGGCACGGTAACAAAAGTGACCAAAACGAATCAAAACATCAGTATTGGGTCCAAAAAAGTGGATCGAGTGCGTTCCTTTCGTTTCTAGACCAAACCGGTGCATCTTTTCATTTCCGACCCGAAAACGGTCCATTAAATGCAACCCCGGCATGGTTTTCGGCACAGTAATCAAACTGATAAAAACGAACCAAAACATCAGTATTGGGCCCAAAAAAGTGGATTGGGTGTGTTCATTTTGTTTCGGGAGCGAACCGGTGCATCATTTCGTTTCCGGCCCAAATCGGTGCATTAAATGCATCCCCGGCGTGGTTTTCAGCACAGTAACGGAAGTGACCAAAACGTTCACTATTGTCTCCAAAAAGTGGATTGGGTGTGTTCCTTTCGTTTCTGGACAGAACCGGTGCATCATTTCATTTCCGGCCTGAATCGGTGCGTTAAATGCAACCCCGGCATGGTTTTCGGCACAGTAATCAAAGTGATAAAAACGAACCAAAACATCAGTATTGGGTCCAAAAAAGTGGATTGGGTGTATTCATTTTGTTTCGGGAGCGAACCGGTGCATCATTTCGTTTCCGGCCCAAATCGGTGCATTAAATGCATCCCCGGCGTGGTTTTCAGCACAGTAACGGAAGTCACCAAAACGAACCAAAACATCACTATTGGGTCCAAAACAGTGGATTTGGTGCGTTACTTTCATTTCTGGCCTAAACAGGAGCATCTTTTTGTTTTCCGGTTTGAATAGTTGCATTTAATGCCCGGCATGGTTTTTGGCATAGTAATGAAAGTAATGAAAATAAACAAAACATCACTATTGGTCAAAAAAGTGGATTGGATGCGTTCCTTTCGTTTCTGGTCCGAACCGGTGCATTAAATGCAACCCCGACATGGTTTTCAGCACAGTAACGAAAGTGACCAAAACGAACCAAAACATCACTATTGGGTCCAAAACAGTGGATTTGGTGCGTTACTTTCATTTCTGGCCCGAACAGGAGCATCTTTTTGTTTTCCAGTTTGAATCGGTGCATTTAATGCAACCCCGACATGGTTTTCGGCACAGTAACGAAACTAAGGAAAACGAACCAAAACATCACTATTGTGTCCAAAAAGTGGATTGGGTGCGTTCCTTTTGTTTCGGGAGCGAACCCTGTCTCTTATACACATCTAGATGTGTATAAAATCGGTGCATTAAATGCAACCCCGGCGTGGTTTTCAGCATAGTAACAGAAGTGACCAAAATGAACCAAAACATCACTATTGGGTCCAAAAAGTGGATTTGGTGCGTTACTTTCATTTCTGGCCCGAACAGGAGCATATTTTTATTTTCCAGTTTGAATTGGTGCATTTAATGCAACCCCGACATGGTTTTCGGCAGAGTAACGAAACTAAGGAAAACGAACCAAAACATCACTATTGGGTCAAAAAAATTAGATTGGGTGCGTTCCTTCCATTTCTGGACCCAACAGGTGCATCGTTTCGTTTCTGGCCCGAATCAATGCATTTGGCATGGTTTTTGGCACTCTAACGAAAGTAACGAAAATGAACCAAAACATCACTATTGGGTCAAAAAAATTAGATTGGGTGCGTTCCTTCCATTTCTGGACCCAACAGGTGCATCGTTTCGTTTCTGGCCCGAATCAATGCATTTGGCATGGTTTTTGGCACTCTAACGAAAGTAACGAAAATGAACCAAAACATCACTATTGGTCCAAAAAAAGTGGATTGGGTGCGTTCCTTTCGTTTCTGGCCCGAACCGGTGCATCGTTTCATTTCCGGCCCGAACCGGTGCATTTAATGCATCCTCGGCATGGTTTTTGGCATAGTAACAAAAGTAATGAAAATAAACAAAACATCACTATTGGTCAAAAAGTGGATTGGATGCGTTCCTTTCGTTTCTGGTCCGAACCGGTGCATTAAATGCAACCCCGCCATGGTTTTCAGCATAGTAACGAAAGTGACCAAAACGAACTAAAACATCACTATTGGGTCCAAAAAAGTGGATCGAGTGCGTTCCTTTCGTTTCTAGACCGAACCGGTGCATCTTTTCATTTCCGACCCGAAAACGGTGCATTAAATGCAACCCCGGCATGGTTTTCGGCACAGTAATCAAAGTGATAAAAACGAACCAAAACACCAGTATTGGGCCCAAAAAAGTGGATTGGGTGCGTTCCTTTCGTTTCTGGAAATAACCGGTGCATCATTTAATTTCCGGCCATAATCGGTGCGTTAAATGCAACCCCATCATGGTTTTCAGCATAGTAACAAAAGTGACCAAAACGAACTAAAACATCACTATTGGGTCCAAAAAAGTGGATCGAGTGCATTCCTTTCGTTTCTAGACAGAACCGGTGCATCTTTCCATTTCCGACCCGAAAACGGTGCATTAAATGCAACCCCGGCATGGTTTTCGGCACAGTAATCAAAGTGATAAAAACGAACCAAAACATCAGTATTGGGTCCAAAAAACTAGATTGGGTGCGCTCCTTTCATTTCTGGACCGAACAGGTGCATCGTTTCGTTTCCGGCTTGAATCGGTGCATTTGGCATGGTTTTTGGCACTGTAACGAAAGTAACGAAAATGAACCAAAACATCACTATTGGTCCAAAAAAAGTGGATTGGGTGCGTTCCTTTCGTTTCTGGCCCGAACCGGTGCATCGTTTCATTTCCGGCCCAAACCGGTGCATTTAATGCAACCATGGCATGGTTTTTGG
>OAMR01001335.1:0-29506 GCA_900205405.1 Echinochloa crus-galli
TCGTCTAGTCAGGTGTGTATATAGATAACATAAATTTGTACTGTACATGTCAATTATGTACCATCTCTAATATCATCTCGTACTATATGTAATTTGTGTAGGCCGCCTCTGCTTCTACAAGTCGAGCTAAGAAATCAAAACGATCGACCACGAAGAAGCTGAAGGATGTCAAGTTTCACATCACTCGAGTGGAGGATGACGGGGAGCCAGTTGAGCCCCCAAAAGTGGCCAAGAAATTTGTATCTCAGTGCGGGTAATTGTACGGGACAATGTGCCCATTAGTATCAGAAAATGGAAGTCCACGGACCCCACTGAGGAGTACGTGCTCCCCGATACAGAGAAGGAGATGCTATGGAGGGAATTAAAGGCAATATTCGACTGGCCTAGCACTCATGAAGCAGAACTGAGGGATTGGACAATGAAGAAGATGGCAGTTCTGTTTCAGGATTTCAAGAAGAAGTTGTACTCGCATTTCTCAAAACCGGAGAGGCCCCGGATCCTGAGAAGTATAAGAAGATCACTGATGACGAGTGGGAAGCATTCCTTGAGTACAAAACCTCCGAAGAGGGTGCAACGGCTAGCGCTAGAAACGCTGGAAACGCCGCAAATAAGAAGTACTCTCATAAGATGGGTTCGGGAGGTTACAAGGCAAGCATCGCTAAATGGGAGAAGATGGAAAAGATCTATATGCTAGAGGCATCACTCCAGCGACACATGACTGGCCCACAAGGACCAAGCATTGGTACTATGGTCATGGAGGCACCCTAAGCCCAATCGACGGCTCCTTAGTTTTTCCCGAGGACTTGCGAGAACTAGCTCAGCGTCTCCTCGATATCCTCAGGGCATCTGAGAGGGGAGAATTTGTTGCTGATAGAGACAGAGATGAGCTAACCTATGCCTTAGGGAACAAGGAGCATCCTGGACGGACGCGCGGCGTAGGCACAAGCATCTCATGGAAGAAAGGTTTCCAAGAGCACGCGCCACCTATAGGAGCCGTTCGAGGAAGAAGGCCGAATATGAGCAGAGGGTGAGGGACCTAGAGCAAACGGTTGCCGCCCAGGGCTCAAAGCTCCAAGAAATGGAGTCAGAGATGGAGCGACGGATGAAGGTAGCATGGCTGCAGATACAACAAGCCACAGGCGGGACCGGTTCCACAGAGCATGCACCCTCCAACAAGCCAGGCGGGACCGGTTCCACAGAGCATGCACCTCTCCAAGATGCGGCCCTTATTAGCCCTCCACAACAATATCAAAGCAGTCACGCTTCCACACAGGCCGCCGAACGGTCCGTTACCCGTGGATGAAATAACTCAACGGACCGCGTGCGAGCTTGTCGTCAGGCAGAGAGAACTTAGCTGTGGTGGTACGTATGCGACCTTAGTTCGTACTGCATACATTTCACCGTAAATACCATTCATTTACTAACTTTCTTTGTGACTACTAAATTATCAGGTCGCATACGGTATGACCAAACGTGTGGAAGAAGGGCAAAAATGGCACTGCAATGACATTCCACATGGTTACGTACCTGTTGAGGTGGAGCAAGTCGTCACCAACTGGGAAGACTTGGAACTTGACATCCCCGGAGGTGACGGAGAAACAAAACTCGGTCAGTGTTCTCACTGCATCATTCTATGGAGCAAGGTAGACGTTGTCATACCCGGTACACCTGCGGCTACCAACAAGCCTCCGTCACCTCCACCATCTCCAAGAGATCCACAGGATCATGACGATTCTCCGGGAGCTCCTGATGCAAGCCCGTCTCCTCCGCCGAAGAGGTCTCCGTCTCCTCCGCCGAAGAGGGGACGCCGCACTAAGGCCTCTGCCCCCACTCCACCAGCGAAGAAGGCGCGAAAAACTAGAGAGAAGCCCGCACCAGAGAAAAGAGCGGGTGAGAAGACTCTAGAGGAGCTCGAAGCCTCGGTCAAAGCAGACACAAAGAGGCAAATGGCCGAGTGGAGGAAAAAACCTGAGCCGGAGCCGAAGCTTGATCCCACCGTCGTCAAGTCATTCCTCGGTAATTTGAGCAAGGGTCAACAGAAGGAAGTAATAGTAACAGACTATGACCGCTCATTACTGAAATCTCGCCGGAAGCGGAAGGCTGCAGATAAGGAGGCGGGCCCATCCAAAAAGGTTCCTCAGCTCGGCGAGCAACCTCAGCGGCCCTTGGGTCCATTGCCATCTCTGGACGAGATTAACGTGCAACGAGTAATGGCCGAGACTGGACTATCCAGAGCGCAATTCCTGGGGGAAGAAGAGGTGCCTATAAACACAACGTTGAAGTGGCCGTTTAAGCTTGGCGAGCATATGGTCCCTCCTAAAATGGAGAGCAAGCTACAGACGAAGATGCACCGATTCCATGAGTGGTATTTGGAACAATGAAGAAGGAATAAACGGCGCATGATCAAAGTAGGCGTGAAGGACCATGATTTCTACAATGGTGACGATGATTGGGTCTTGCTGAGGTTTAAGGATATATATGAGCTGTACCACCGCGACACCATGGACGTGGATTTGATCACCTGTTGGACACTGTAAGTACTTTGTTATTGCTTATAATTCACAGTTTGAAAACAATAATTCCAATCTATCCTGACGCGAGCTTTATTTATTGCTTAACATATGCAGAATGGAGATTCAAAAATGTCGGAGATCCTCAATATATGACGTTGGTTTCGTGGATCCTCGAAGGATAAGTGAAGAAATGATATTGATGAATCCTGAGGAAACATATGGAAACCTATACAAGTATATTAAGAAACAAAATTACTGCGACTCCATACTAATCCCGTACAACATCGAGTGAGTACATACACAGGCTTCTTCTTATACTGTCTGTGTACTAATTCATTTCTGATTATAATGTATACATGTATACAGATTCCACTGGTTCCTAATAATATTGTGTCCTGACCGGGGTGTCGTGAACGTCTTTGATTCGTTGCACACTCCAAAAGAAAAACTACAGAACATCAATTCAGGACCAATGCTAAAGTCTGGCAATGTGGATTTTATTGGCCTAACATGTACGGAGATGCTAAGGAGTTTGTTAGAAGATGCCAGCGTTGCCAGAAGCATGGAAATATAAATACTAGAGATGCCATGCCACTCACCAGAAACCTTCAAGTAGAAATCTTTGATGTTTGGGGGATCGACTTCGTGGGTCCTTTCCCCAACTCAGGAGGCTATAAGTTATAAACACATTTCCATTATTATTAAGTGCACAATTATTGTCTCCAACTCGGCGGATTAAATATCTTTCAATTATTTGTAAATTATAGATGTTTAGCCTGAAGGAAGAGTCTCTAGAGCTAGAAAGAATTGACGCAATTGCAGAACAGCACGTCGGATGGATCTGGGACGAGGTCGTCAATCCCCGAGGAGAATTCCACATGCCAGTACTGGAGGGCGTGCCGGACAGTTCAACAAGATAGTCGTCAATCTTAATTAAGTAGAAAATACAGTTTAAATATATATAACTCGAGTTGACATGCATGAATATCTACTTTTGTAATATATATGTCTTCTATTTTGATGAAATGTCAGCTAATATGAATATAGAGTCGGCCGAATACGCATTAGAATACACGTATTAGAATATATACGTATATACACGTATATAGACGTGCATGCATGGCTACTGAAAAAAGCAAAAAAAAAAAAAAATCCGGGGTCTTTAGCACCGGTTTCAGGCAGCAACCGGTGCTAAAGGCAGGCCCTTTAGCACCGGGTGCAGCCACGACCCGGTGCTAAAGGCCCTGCTACCGGCGCTGCGGGGCAGGCCCTTTAGCACCGGGTTGTGTCTGGAACCGGTGCTAAAGGCCCTGCTAAAGGTATATATATATATATATATATATATAATTTTGATAGATAATAACGTTCATGTGTTAATATGTGCTGAAATGGTATCAATTTGACATTATTTTAGGATAAAATAGGTATAATCAGATCCAAAAACCTGTAGCGTTAGCACAGATAATGTATTATAGAGAACCTAAAAATGAAATGCATTGTTGTTTGGTTAGTGTGCCTGTAGCATTAAGAAGGCAATGTTTGAGAAAAATCTAAATGTAGTTATATTCTGGAACGGAGGAGTATTTATTTAATCATGATGTCAGCCCGTAGCAACGCAAGGGCTCAGAAATGGAAAAACATAAATTGTTGTAGCATTCCCTGTCTTGATGATTCTTATAAATTTGTATCAAAAGTTAAAAACATTTGACATGCTGGTACACTTTCTTTCTATCATTTTTAACATTTTGCTACTAAAATTTATTGTTTAGATAATTTATCTATAGTCTTCTTACCATATTTTTTATGAAATAGTTTTATTTTATTTTTAAATTATGTGCCCGTAGCATCGCAGGGGCCTTTACCTAGTATTGTATATATATGTGATTGCGACGAGCACTTCTCTTTAGAGCATTAATTTCAATAATTAATGCTTGTTGATTAGCGAGTTCCAGTTTTTCTATATGCATTAAATAAATCAATTGTGACACTTTTTACAGCAACTATTTTGTATGTTTGAGTGATTGAGTCATATCCAAGTCGGTTATCCTCTTACTCCGAGAATTAATTTTGAGCAACCTTGCTATGCAGGTATTTAGCCAAATATTATTGTGCCCGTAGATTCCTATTTTCCTCTACCTTATGCGTGAACCACCAATGTGTAGAATAACGGCCAGTTTGGATATCGTGCTTTTAATTTCTCTAATCTAGCAGAATGTAATACCATTCTAATTACGGTAGGATTGTGAATTACTAAAAATTAACGATTTTGTATGTTTCCTGCAATTTGTATACCAACCATCCATTGCTTGTCTTTTTTCCTTTCTAGTCTATGTTCACCCTTGAGCCCATGGTACATCATTCCCTCCCTCCCTCTCGGCTCTCCATGACGCCACACTGCACAATTAAATAAAAACGATTTGCTCAAGAGTCCACGATCCAGCCCAGACTCTTGGTTCGTTTCTTCCCTTAGCATATGCATCTCACGCGATCCCTGGTTCTTCGCTCTACATAATAGGAACGCAGAGCGGCCCACCAACGTCACTGAGGACGCCTCCAATCCACAAAACTAGAGCTTGGATCCACAGTCTTCATGACCAGAGTGTGACACTGCCCAGCTTTGGTGCTGATGCTGTCTCCTTGGAGCTGGCCAGCCGCATCATCCTGTTTCTATGCTTGCGCACTGGAGCAACAGGCAGGTGGGTGTTTGCAACCTGAAGACAACCACTGAAGAAAAGTGATACAGAGATTCCCCATGCTTTGCATTCCTATGTCCTGTTTTTTTTTTCTGTCCGACGAGAACACAAATTTCATTAGAGTGAACAGCCTAGAAGCCTTAGTACCTTACACTTCTCTGCTTGAAGTACTCATATAGTCATATATAGCTAGCACAAATCGACATCTAACCCTTAACTTCGATATCTACAGGTACCACTATTTTACTCCAGCAGTAACGTGTACTGTGTACAACCAAGTTCCAGTGTTCCACCTATGGCCGTGGTCCACTTCTTCTCTTTGTGTTAACAGAGTTTGTACAAATATGTTAGGTGCAGTCATGATCTCGTCCACAGGGTAGAAAATGAATACTAGGATCATTTAGCTTTCTTGCTTACATTTAACCAAAAAAAAAGGCTACCATGCTACATGTTTGAGTCATATAAAAGTCATTTTTACCTTCTTACTCTAAGGATTTTGAGCAACTCTGCAACACTGATGCAAGGCGTCACCACATCATTGGCATCACAGGCTTCACCATCTTTGGCCCCGTTGCACGGCTCTGTTTGTAAAAGGTTGCCGGCTTGCCGCCCAAAACATGCTTGGTTTTCGACGTTTCATTAAGCGTGGCCATTACCTTTTTTTGTTTCACGGAAAAATAGGAAATCAACAATTGGTTACCAACATTAATATTTACCTTGAGTCAATTGAACCATGAGCGTCTGCAGTTAATTTACAACCAACAGAAGGTAAAAAAGTTGGAGTGGCAGTGATTAAGTTTGAGACCATGACCTATAGTATTACAAAAGGAGCTTTGACATTTCACATCTTGGTGTGCATACTAGAAAAAAATGCACGGGATTTGGATTCTCCAGTATTAAACATGTCACAGTTTATTTTCCATCCAAATTTTCTTATATGCCTGTACTCTAAGATGTCACAGTTTATTTAGTTATGGTAGTTGTTTCAATGAATGTAGTTAAACAACCTATTGTGCCGAATAGTATTTAGTGGGTGGTTGTGCACTGCACATGTCTAACTACTAAGCTTGTCGATGTTAAACAAGTAGAGATGCTATGAATATGTTTGTATTCTACAGCCTATTGTGTATCCAAGACTCATATTCATGGATGTGCCATCGTTTATATGTTCCTGGAACATATCCTGCCTGACATGGTTTTGTTGTGATGTGATCCAAATTCATTGAACAATGTTTAGTCCTATATGGACAACGCAACCAAGCATGGGCGCGTGAGGCGACTATATATATATATGTAAGCCCTTGGTAGGGTAAGACAGATAAGGCATATTAGATGAGTCGTGTATCATTCTTACTTGTGAACTCTCCTCAATAGTGATTGTCTTCCGTGGGTTTTTCCCGTAAGTATTTTTCCACGTTAAATCGTGTCTCATGTTCGATTTTTTTTCGCATTATTTGCTAACAAGTGGTATCATAGTTTGGTACGAGATCACGTGAAAAAAATAATTAGGGTTTCATCCCTGTTTATCACGCGCCGCCAGATGGATCAATCTGCGATTGGCTACCTCGTGCAAGACTCGTCGATGTGGAGTTTATGACGGAATCTGATTCCGTATTTGATAGAGGCTGTAGACCAATCCACGAGAAGCTACCAGAAGGTTTTCTCAGCTTTGCTAAACATACACAGAATTGTACACAAGGCTGCAGGTTATTGCTAGGTTTACATAGTAACATACCTAGATTATTACTGCAGATTATTTTATTCTGGTTATTTCTTTCATATGACTTCTTTGATATATGATATGATTTCCGCTGCTGAAACATATTGAGATTTTGAGGAGATATTGGGATTATTATTGGATCACTTTGAGTTAATTCTTTTTGATGTTTTCACAACATCGTTCATGTCATCCTATTGGTTTCTTTTACTCCTATGGAGTTGGTTAATTTAAAGTGAAGGTTTTGCTGTGAATTGAGTTCAAGGTGGAGGATTTCAAGTGCAACAGATGAAGTTCGTTTGACTAGATACTATAACATTTTGTATTGCGGGAGCAGTACGTTTATTGCTGTCTTTGCTCATGTTGAGGGGTTTAGTTCAAAGGTTTAACTACGTTGGTTGCACATTTATGCCTATATCTGAACCGTGTTTGAATGGAGAAGTAATTGACCATGTAATGAAATTTCGTTTCTTCTACAATTAGCAAGTTTATGGTACGTGATGGATACACATGCTAGTTGCTTTGCCAAAGTTTAGTGTTTCTGATGGAGCATATATTATTTTATGAGATGAGTTCTTTACTGGATATTTATTTTAATACCACGAATGATATTGCGACTTTATGTCGTTTGATGATTGAGCATTATTGCCATTTTCTTTTGAGGTTAGTTGCACAGACTCAGACTTTTGCTGGGATTATGAATTTGTTGAAGACCCAGATTTTTCGTCAGCTTTGTTGATAGCTGTGTGTTTGGACCTTTGCTCAAATTTTTGCTTCCTATGAAGTGTTGGGAGAATACTCAAGTGATCTTACTCATTGGTTAGTCCGGTAGATATTTGCATTCAAGATTTGAATATGGAGGTTTATTATTCGTCTACAGAAGGGAATTTGTCTTAATGTGGAGTTTGTTGTGATGTGATCCAAATTTATTGCACAAGGTTTAGTCCCACCTCGGCAACGCAACCAAGCACGGGCGCGTGAGCCGACTATATATATATGTAAGCCCTATATAGACGGTAGGGTAAGACATATAAGACATTTTGGATGAGCCATGTATCATCCTCACTTGTAAACTCTCCTCAATGGTGATTGTCTTCCGTGATTTTTTTCCGTAAGGTTTTTTCATGTTAAATCGTGTCTCGTGTTCGATCTTATTTTTCCGTACTACAACATGCCATTTATTTGAACAGAAACTGCAACATTATTTTGTCAATTTTTATGTTGCTCAAAAGATAGTTTAGCTAACTTCCGATATTGTTGTTACCTTAAAGTAAAAGTCACATTCTCGCTATCTGACGTGTGTCTAGTATATGTCTAAGGTGCTATACTTCAAAACTTCAAGCAAATACGAAATATTTGGCAAGGGTACCTACATATATCTCTGGGTTTGTTATTCTAATATATTATATGTCAAACGAGTTGAGATGTTAGGAACCTAGATTTGAAATTGCTGATGCTATTTCCGTACTAAGTAGCTAGTTCATCCATCCATTTTGGCTTGGTCATTTTGTTGCCAACTGGCCGGAGATCTCTTCGTTTCTGACCCATTCTCTAACGATGGGTGTGGGACACCGATTTGATCTTGTTAGCCCTGGGAGGGAATCACATGATGGTGCAAAGTCTTCAGGACTAGAATCATGTGTTTTCTGTTGCTTCCGAGGCCGAAGCTCTATTTATCGACGATACACTAAGCAACTCACTAGACACGAATGGAATCTGAATGTTCAAAACTCAAAAGTGGATTTTGCTTTAGCTTTCTATATGCTCCAATATAGTTGATGCTCCCATACAGCAAGAATCGAAGTATGATACTCATCGTTTGGTGGAGCTTTTCAACCATCACTGTGATGGTTATATGCTGGTTAGCACTATCTAGGCTTCCTACAGCAACGCATCAGTTCAAGTCAGTGGAGAACCTGTACTACGGTTGAGCATTCAGCACCGACAGGTGGGGAACTCGAACTGAATCAACCGCTAGCAGTGATATAGAAATTCCCCATGCTTCGATTCTATCTTCTGTGTTTTCTGACTAACGAAAACACAAGTTTTCCATATAAAATTTTGAAATCCAACAAAGTCAAAAGCCTCGAAACCTTACAATGCTCTGCTTGAAGCACTGCACTCAGAAATTAATTAGTATGCAATCTTTAACATTGATATCTACAAGTACCGTGATTTTACTCCTTGCAATGACGTGGTAAGAACAGAGTGCAGTTCCTACTTCTTTTTCTTGAAATCTTCACTGCTGAAGGACTAATTAACATTCCATTCTGTACTCTCATCGTCTCATTTCTCTATCCAGATTGGAGTAGAAATACAACTAAAAGATCCTAGTGCAAGTTTAGTGTACCAGTGTGTAGACTGACCATATGGTTACCATCTTATAAATAACCGGCGTGAGGTATCATAAATAGATTTACGTGCCTATTTCCTCTACAAGGACAAGCTGAAAGTTTGCACAATCCATAGCACCTTTACTTCGTTCATATATATACATGACAAATATCAATAAAGCTTATTGCTCTCGGCTCCTGAGAGTACTGATCAAACAAGGCTGGAGAAATGGGCTGTTTTCTCGGCTCCCCTGTTGTCGTTATCCCAAGATCCTGGCCCGGGCACTACTTGACGAAGACCATGCACGGAGGGGCCCAACAACACGTTGACGATGAGTGGCAGCACTGCTGCCCAAAGAGGCGATGCAGCGTCAACCCTTGCGCTCAGAGCAAGCGTGCAGTACTCAGCGACGACCAGCACGAGATCCTGAAGACGCGCACAGACAGTTGATCAGACCGGTCGCTAGTAATATTGAAGAAGGAATAGGTCGGGTGTAGCAAGATGTTCTTTGCGTGGAACAGCACAGCATCCCTACGAGGAAACGAGGAGGTAGGAATCCCAGCGAAGGCGATGAGGAGCCGGGGAAGGACGATGTGCAGACAAAACGGCGAGGGAGCAGGCGGTGCTAATGGGCATCCCCTAGAGCACTGTGCACCTCGCCATGTCGCTAAGTCTTAGATGAAGAAGCCGGTGGAGTCAACGCCTGAAGTCGGAGTAAAGGTGCAAAATCTATGGCAATGGGCAACTCAAACCCAATCTCTGGTCCGGTATAAACCAAAAGGATACATATGGCAGCAGCTCATGTAGACTCCTAGTGTGCGCTTGGCACATCCCATCACCACTTATTTCCTCCTGTTCACCAGTGAGAGAGAGAGAGAGACAGAGTTGAGAGGACGGTCGTGTCATCTGTAGGGGGGAGCCGTGGTGTGGGGGAGGTGGATCCCGTTGGGGGCCGATCGGCGGCGGCGATCACCCGGGCTGGGGTGGCAGATCCCGTTGGGGGCCGACCGGCCGAGGCAGGACCCAGGAGGAGCCCAACCCCCCCCCCCTCCCCCCTCGCGATGTTAGGGACGATGGATCCCGGTGGGGGTGCCCGGCCAAAGCTGCGGTCGGCACAGAGGTGGACCAGCGCCGGCGGGCGCCTGTGCGGGGCTTGAGGGTGCGGAGGAGCGACATGGCGAGCCCATGTACGGACAACGGTACCCGGTGAGGTCCATCACGATCCGCTTTTGACAACGACGGCAGCGGGTCGACTCGATCTGCCGCAAGACAAAGGGGAGACAGAGGAGGGTACAACCCTCGGTAGAGATCAGTATGGACGACCTCTCTGGGGGCGCGCTACGAGGCCGTTGAGAGGGCACATGAGATGTGCGCCGTGGAGGACAGCCAACGGCGCGATGAGATCAAGGGCGCCGCGAGCAGCGGAATATTAGGGCTTTACATTTTGGATAAGAATCTAGACGGGTGATACCATGTAGGATAATAGAATTGGTTAATGCGGATTAGATTGCATTGATGCCCTCGGCTGGTATATATAGGGTACAAAGACTTAGCGAATAAGACACCTTTTGGATACATATGGTAGTCTACGATACGTATATCTATAACTATCAAATATATTCTAACATATATTGGCTTGTATATTATGATCCAGCGTATGTCATGGAGGTATCTCTATTGATTGGTATTATGAGCTAACAATAATACTAATAGCATCTACACCAGTTGGTAGGATAAGACTACCAGAAATGCCTTCATCTGCACCGGTTGGGAAGGACCTTTAGCTCCGGTTTTCCAACCGGTGCAGATCTTCCGGTGCTAAAGGGTGGGCATATTTAGCACCGGATCAAATAACCGGTGCTAAAGGGTGGGCACCTAGCACCGGGTCAAATAACCGGTGCTAAATGTGTCCATTCGCCAAAAAATATGTGTGTTGTTGCGGGGATTCGAACTCATGACCTCTTGGCTCGTGCGTACCCACCTAACCATCTCAACTGTGTAGCACATATGATGGAATAGAATATGCTTTCTTTTTGAAGTAGCATGCAACACCCCCTTTAGCACCGGGTTTGTAACACCAACCTGTGCTAAAGGGGGGAGCACATTTAGCACCGTTGGTGGAGTCTTCGGGGGCACCCCAATTTTGCACCCGACGCTAATGTTGCATTACCATCGAATCTTGAGTGCACCGAGGCATATGAGAGGGGCGGATGTGAAGATCTCTGGTAGTGTAAGCTGGCGTGGAAATTTCGTGGTCGAGCTATCTATGCCAGATGATGACATCTGTGGGGTCATCACAGGTGTCCCGTGTGATGATGATCTAGGAATGATATCTTGTTTGTGTTGGTTCCAATTTTATCTGCATGGATAAATCGTGGAGGATGAAAATTGTTGTAGCAATATAATGGCATCACGCGGCCGTGGCCATAGGGACAAGCATTCAGTGGCGGTGCCTACTACTAACACGAACAAGCTTCAAGCACTTGACCACGAACAAAGTGGTACGAACAGAGTGCAGTGCCTACTACTAACAGGAAAATAGAGTAACCAGGCCTCACGTGTCTTATAGATGTTAGGTTCTATGGATCCCGAAAACAAGCTTAAATTGAAATTATAAATGCGGGAGAATGTTTATGCTGTCTTGTATTATGAGCCAGCGCGCAATGTCATGGAGGTATCTCACGCCGGTTATTTCTAAGATGGTAACCATATGGTCAGTCTACACACTACACTTGCATTAGGATCTTTTTTAGTTGTATTTCTATTCCAATACGGATAGAGAAATGATATGAGAGTACAGAATGGAATGTTAATTAGTCATTCACTTAGGAACAGTGAAGATTTGAAGTCCTCATGTTCTAAAATTTCCATTATATTTCGTTCATGAACCAAAATATGTTCATGCTGCATATATACATGACAAAAATCAACAAAGCTTATTGTTCTGGACTCCTGAAAGTACTGATCAAACAAGGCTAGAGAAATGGGTTGTTTTCTCGGCTCCCCTGTTGTTGTTGTTATCCCAATATCCTGGCCCGGGCACTAAGGTCAGCTAACCCATGTGATACGATCAATCCACGAGGCGGTTGACTTGCGTCGGTCGCAAAAGACGGGCCACGCGTCTGTACAACGTGTATGTATAAGTCTTCAAGTGCACACATGGTACATACCTAAGCCATATCAAGTCCTGGAAATGAAGCAAAGCATTATACTTGTATACAACAGGATATGTTGACTTGTTTGTTGTACTACACTTGACTTGGTCAGGAATTTGCTTGCGTTGCTAAACAAGTCATATACCTACTATACATAATATGGCACGTTGTACTGGATATGCGCCACGTCCTATTGACCAGAACATAATCAAGCTTATCCCATGATCTGACGACTGAAATCGTGTCACGATCTTGCTTAGGATTAGGGCATAACAAGTCACCCGCCTATCACTTCACTAGCCCTCTCCGGTTCACTATAAAAGGACATGGAGGCAAGCGAGACGATGGCAGATCACACCACTCGTCACAAAGTTTGCACCACATCACAGATTCACATATACCTAGTAGCAGGCAGACTGAACCAAACCAGCATGAACATGAAGCCGTCCCTGAACGCCCGAACCGTCTGTCTCCTTGTTGCAAGTGAGCGGCGCCAGAGGCCCGGCGACGCTGGAGGTCACCAACCTGGAGTCCTGGGGCAAGATGTCCGCCGGCCACGACTACTTCGAGAGAGGCAACTTCGACAGGTTCAGCGGCACGGGCAACTGCATCACCGGCGCCGGACCATGCAAGATGCTGCTGAAATCTGATGGCAGCGGCAACAAGCCCGGGTGGTATGTAGACTACGTGGTGGTAACCCAGTTGCCTCATGGAAGTGGGTCGCCCAAGGAGCACAAGTGGGCGGTGGATCAGTGGCTGGCGCTCGATGAAGCGCCGCACCAGCCCTTTGCTTCGAGGAATGGATGTGGCCTTGCCGCGCCGTGATCCTCGATCATCACCCAGCTCGATCGATCGTCTAAGGGCATGGTAACACTTGGATAGATACATATATATAAATAAATACGTTTCAGCGCGCCAGAGATGTATGCTTTATTGAGATAAATATTGTCATGGTCTAGGCATGGACACGGCCGTGACAGTACGTGTGTGTGGTTCATCGAATAATATATGTAATCGTTGTGCTTTTCTTTCATTTTGGCTGAGTGGGATCCTCCTAATGCAGAAGGTTCAAGGAGTTTGTACCAATTCGATGATGTAAAAACCTTGAATTTATAAAACTTAACTTATAGAAAATATAATGTTACCTTGGTAATTAATGAAGCAGCAGTGCACTGATGACAAGAATATGTTACTCCCTGATGAGATATAAATCTTTCATTTTGGCTGAGTGGGATCCTCCTAATGCAGAAGGTTCAAGGAGTTTGTACCAATTCGATGATGTAAAAACCTTGAATTTATAAAACTTACCTTATAGAAAATATAATGTTACCTTGGTAATTAATGAAGCAGCAGTGCACTGATCACAATAATATGTTACTCCCTGATGATATATAAATAAGTAACTGGAATGGTTCAGTATTTGTTGGTGGGAACATCTTGGAGGCCCAAATATTTATGTGCTTAGATGATTTCAAGTCTATATATATGAACCGTTTTTTATGGTGGTTCTCAATATCATGTGTAGCTTCATTTCATTTTGATATTTTCTTTTAAAAAACTTATGTAATAAAGTCACTAATTTGTTTCACATCAATTAAATTGTAGCATTAATTGATGAATTAAACGAATCGAATATAGAAATGCTCAACTCTACATAGAGAGAAACCACTATATTTATTTTTGGCAATATTCACTACGCTCTATCTGGAAAAATATTATAAGAATAAAAATCAGTGATTTATGACAATGTTATCTAGTTATGGTGCCCTATGCAAACGTTCCCCTTCTTTCTTAGCGTCGCATTTAACTATTTTGCGACTTGCATAGTTCTCTTCTTATACCAAATCGTGATCCTATATATGAGTGTGTGTGCGTGTTTGTGAGCATCTGCGTGTGTACTGTATTTCTCAAAAAAAAGTCCATTCACCAACACAAACCATTTATGCTAGTCTCACCCCCGGTTTTAAAGGAAAACTAGATGCTAACTATATGTATGCCAGGATCAAGTTTCATACATATTATGACTTCATCAGTGAAAAATCAAAGACAGTGCACAAAGTAAAGAGAGTTACACGCTTTATTACAGCGGAAGACATAAAGTCTTTAACAAGGCGAAAGCGTATAACCTCCATCTGTCTCCACGGGCGGCTGACTAGGGAAACACGTACGCCTAAAACTCATCATCATCATCATGAACTCCACAATATCTCCTTCTGAGCAGCATTCATTGATATGGAACAAAAATAATTTAGAAATAGTAAGGGTGAGCACATGGCGTACTCAGCAAGTGTAGAGCAAAGCAAATGATATGCAAGGCTAAAACAAGGATAGGCTGGCAATTAATAGCATCATGCACTTTTAGTTGGTCAAATTTTATTACGCAACTAATTACTAGTAAGTATAAGTATATATCAAACCACAATTAAAGAATATCATATTCAAGTAACCACAGTTTAGATCATATTCAAGTCTATTAATCATGTAAGGGTCCAGGCCGCTCTTGACCGTGAGCACAGCTGTTGTAACAGTTTTACACTCTACAGAGGTTGTACACTTTCACCACAAGTCATGATTCCCATTGCCAAAGGCATGTACCCTTCCCACACCATGTGGACCGAATACTGGGTTCCACTACGAGGCCTTTTCAAAGAATTTGTCAATGTGTGTGTGCTCCCTTTCCATGCAAGTCTCTAGAAGGAACACCTTCCTCTCCTCCTCCTCTGCACACGAACCTTGCCGGTAGCAACCATCCCCATCTAAAACATACAGTGCCTCCACACACAAGGAGTCCTTCTAATTACTTAGCCAAGACCAGAGCCCGTTGGTCTTGTGGTTGCACTATTTTTCCTGGGTGGTTCTCCATGTTCCAATTAAAAGAGTGATCTTGTCCAAATTAATTAATTATTAAAAGTGGTGGATGGAACATAGAGTAGGAGTACATTAACCAATCCTAGTTGAGCAAGCTAAGCAATTCTACCATCAAAATTAATTAAATAACCCAGCTGCAAGGTATGGTACATAAATCTAGAAAATCCTTAATAGGTCCCAACATGATTAAAGAGCATGCAAGCATGGCATAACTAGAAAGTGAGGCATATGATTACTAGGACAAAAACATGATCAAGAATACACTTGCCTTAATTTCCAGAAAATAACTGCTCAAAGTCTTCCAAAGAATAACTGCTCAGAGTCTTCACTAGTTTGATCCTTCCATTCCACAAGAAAACCTTATACACCACAAATGTTGAACCGTTCTATTCGCATCACAGGGGCACATACAAGAAAGCAATACAACAAAATAAGAAATAGTACACCGAACAATTATAACAGAACTAAACAACAGCACAAAACTAATCTACACGTTACAAAGAACCCGTGAGAGCAAGAATTGCCAAAAATGGAGTTAAAATGAGAGGGATATGACTTTTCTAAGGTTCAGGGGCTTGTTGGCGATGTTTTAAAACTTAACATGGGCTTAACTGCGAGAAATCGAGGGCGAAAACATAATTTTGATTAAAACTCAAGAGTTAAACTATAAAAGAGTAGAGGCTGGGCTTCGGGGTGCTATTTTAAGAAAGCTTAGGGGCTAAACAGAGAACCAGGGGCATAATTGTGAATACTTTCGAATAGGGATGGATGGCATGTTGATTTTGACAAAGGTTAGGGGCTCTTTAGCAAAGGTTTCGATGCTGACCGGTAAGACTCAAGTTTGACTCAGGGGCAAAGATGGATCTTGGCCATCGGATGGGGATCCGATGATCCAGAACTGATCAGCCAGAGCGGGGGCACCGACGACGATGGAGGACAGTGGCGCTGCACGCGCGGTGGCGCATCGCCGAAGCGAGGCGGATCTCGAGCTAATGGGCGCAATTTGCTATACGGGCTAGACGGAAAGAGAGCTAGGGACACGTCGAGCTGCAACGACGGGCGACGGCGCTGCAAGATGGCCCACGAGCCAATGAGCTTGAATCGGAACGAGAACTTTGTCGTCGATTTATGTCAAGCACGTCTGCCTGGGGGTATCCCAGGAAGTAGATTTGTGGGTCTCGCCGAGTTCTAGGAACGACAGTACACGAACAACACAAAGATTTAGACAGGTTCGGGCCTCGAGTAGCGTAATACCCTACGTCCTGTGTGCTTGATTGTATTGCACGTGGGTTGAGTTGTTTTGAGGGGGTCCCTGCTCATGCTTATATATCCGAGAAGCAGAGTTACAAGTCGATTACATAAACTACTCGTATACAGCAAGGATTATTACAATAAGGCAATCTATCATGTATCCTGTTTGAATACGAGTAGTTTCATTGATCGACTACACCGTCCTGTACCCTAACCGGCTAATCCGAAGTAGTCAGATCAAAACTCTCCATATTGAGTAGTTTAATCCCTTGGATGAGTGGCCCTAGGGATCCTGGCCCCACAAGCCCCCGAGCATCTTGCGCCTTTGCTTCCAATCTTGAATCCTTTTTAATGTCTTCGAGTAGTTGGAGCTAAGCCCAAGATGCTCAAATCTCCTCTGACGAGTAGTTTCATTAGAGTGCATCTTTTAGATGCACCCCATGGGTGTAGCCCCCGAGCCTCCGAGTACTCATTAAGCAGTCGGAGGTTCAAGAAACCAATCTTGAATTTTACTTGAGTAGTTTAATGGTGTGCAACGAGTAGGTGCACCCATTGTGTAAAACCCCCTAACTTCAAGTAGTTTTGTTAAAACTAGTCAAAGGTCTTGAATTAAACATAATAGGCACAAAAGAAATTGTATCCTTCAAATGCAGCCCCCGAGTCTACCAGTACTTTTAAGTAGTCGTGTGGTCGAACGCTGCTCTCATTATTTATTCTGAGCAATGAACGCTAATATATACTCAATGATTGTAGCCCCAAGAGTGTGTATACTTTTTGAGCAATCCCATAAGCATAACAATCTTCGAGTTGTTTCCAAACGTATAAATTGATCAGCTATAGTTTTGTGTCTACGAGTGGTTTGTTAAAACCAATCGAAGATCTCTTTTCACAGCTTGTCTCCTCAAATCTCGGAGGAAATCAAATCTCGAAGGAAATCAAATCCCAGATTATCCGCTAACAGCCCCCGAGCTTTAAATCAAAAAATATATTTGATTTAAAGATCTAAATACTCTCCAGGAATCCGTTGTCGTTGAATCCGAGATTTTCACCTGCAAAAACTAACTTAGGAATGTTAAACCGTTCCTTGTAACAGAATGCGATACGCCGGAGATATTGTTCCAAACAGTAACCCTAACCGAAGGTTATAAATCTGGAGTAAGACCTTCATTCATTTTGTAGCTTTGAGCACATCACCATTGCCTTTCTTCTTCACATCATAGCTTCCCGAGCATTTAGAGTTCCCTCTGTTCCCATCTCTTGTGAATGCGAGAAAAAAGCAAAGTTTTAACCCGCTCTGCAACCATGGGCCAAAAGAAAGATGCCGCAAAAAACACCGAGAAGGCCACCTCTGCCAAGCCTGCGAAGAAGAAAACACCAAGGAGAAGGGTTTCCTTGGTGGATCCAAACACAAAGCCAAATTGCAAGACACATCCTTCTCCAACCGATGCTTGGAAATATTGTACCGCGAAAGAGGGAGATCTCCATGACCTGGTGGCGCAAGGTTTGCTTTTATCCCAAGAAACTCTTGAGTGGAGAGTGTGCTTTCATTTGCAATTTCCTACTAAAAACACAAATGAAATTCCTTTGTTCGTATCTTTCTGTGAACGTGGAGTTGGCTTTCCAATTTCCTCGTTTTTTCGCGAGCTCCTTGACTTTTATAAGCTCCAACTGCATCATCTGAATCCTAATGGGATTCTGAACATCGCTGTTTTTGTTCATGCTTGCGAAAGATTCCTTGGCATCAAATCCAATCTTGCTCTATTCCGCTCCCTCTACCATATAAATCCACACCCAAATTTCCAAAGGATGGAGGTGGTCGGTGGAGCGGGAATTCAATTCTGCTAGAGGATGAAGGAGCAGTGGTTTTCCATGCCACTCAAGGAATCATGTGGAGATTGGAAGTCCGAGTGGTTCATAATCGGTGAGTAGTCAAAAACGAGCACTTCTTCTTTGATATTTATATCAATGTAATTTGTTATACACTAATCCTATTCCTGTGGAATTGTAATACAGCAGGGAATCATGGAAAAAGCTGCCTTGTGAAGGACGGATGGTATCCCAGGGATCTATCTAACTGGAATACAAATCCAACTGCTGAAGAAGCTAAGGATGTACCTACTTTGTTAAAGCGAGTACATTCCTTGAAGAATAAAGGCTTGACCGGAGTAGGAATAGCATTCAACTTCCTCAAGCGGAGAATCCAACCACTCCTAGAGCGCATCAACCTCGGATACAAGTACGAGGGGAATGCAGATCCCTCTCTGATGGTGCCTGAAGAGTTGTCGGATGAGACAGTTCTGATGCACCTGTCGCGCATGTTCTTTGGTGTGAACAACAAGAAGCCATTCATCGCCAAGGAGTTCTGCAAAGGTCAATCTCCTAGTTCTGTAAATACTCGTAGCCTGTGTAATTTAAATTTGAGTTGTTATAAACATGCATCTTGATGTTCACTCTTCTGATATAGTCGGCTACTTATTCTGATGGGCCGATTGGTGGCCTTTCTCCACAAGATTGGGAAAATTTCAGAAAAAGTTCTTCAGAAATTCAGAGCCATCCAATGAAGACATCAAAGCAGTCGCAGACATTATAGAAGAACTCGTAGCAGAATCAGAAGAAAACATAGCTGGCCTAGATGACAATCAAGTGAATCCTCAAGGTAAGATAATCCTTATAGTGATCTTCATAATAGAATCCGAGTACTTTATCCCTTCCGCCATTTGATTTTTTTACTATTTCTGAAAAACAGACGGTACGGAAATAGTACCAGCTGTTCCTGCGGGGGTAAAGCGGAAGAGAACTGCTCGATCTCGATCAGAAACCCCATCAGGAGCGTACGTGCCTGGAGCAGAGGAGGGTCAGCAAATCAAACTCTCCCAATTCATTACCATCGTGCAAAGTTCATCCACCACAAGTGCTATGGCGAGTGGTACCACAGGGAGCACAACCAGCTCCAAGTTGGGTGTTCTAAAGTTGAAGAAGTTCAACTTTAAGCCGAAAACCACTGCGCTTATAAAGTAAGTATATCAAATCAAATATTATTCCATTTGTGATGTCATTCATATACTTAGATTGCTTCATTTAAGTATATTTTTCTCTTGAAATGTACATGAGCTGAAAACATTACACATGATAATATATTACTGGTATACAACACAAGTCATAATTCAAAGTGCTTGTCACACATTATTAAGACTAAAAAAATCAAATGAATCATAGACAACTTCACATACATGTAAAATGGTTTGATGTGCGCTGAACACACGGGCTTACACTACAGGAAGAGCTTGCTTTTGCACCGGTTGGAAACCCCCCTTTAGCACCGGGTTTCCAACCGGTGCTACTCTCCCGGTGCTAAAGTAAGGGCACTTTAGCACCGAGTCAAATAACCGGTGCTAAAGGTGGGCACTAGCTAAAAATATTGGCGTGTTGCTGGGATTCGAACTCAGGACCTTTTAGCTCGCGCGTACCCTTTTTACCATCTCACCTACACGGCGCATGTGACTAGATAAAAGATGCTTTTCTTTTGAACTAGCATGTGACCCTCTTTAGCACCGGGTCCGTATTACCAACCAATTCTAAAAGGCCTTTGGCACCGGGTCGTAACACCACGCGGTGCTGGGAGCACCGGTTGGACAATATCATACAACTAAACTGAACAATATCATACAACTAAACTGAACAATATCATATATGTGTTCCGGAAGCTGTTGGTTACATTTATTATAAGATTCTGGTTCTTTCAAAATAAAGAGTTTACAATAATTCTAAATTTCTTTGACCCAGCATTCATAGTTGAATTGCCGTTAACATGTTTCTTCAAAGTTCACGGTTTAGTGAAATAAAAATTAGTTTATAGAACATAGCTTCTATTATTCTCACAGTTGGAGCCTGGCCTAATGTAAATTTTACCTATGCTTCTCAAATCAAAATTGGAGTGAGAAGCACACATATGGACAATGCATACCTTACTATCTGGTTTGAGGCCACAGTCATGTCCCCTCCTTGTATTGCTTGACGTGCGTCCATGTGGTCCTGCTGTTGCTGGACAGGAAAACAAGGTGGAACACGACCCTCTTGGAGATATGCCCAAGAGCCAATCGGATTGGACTTGTTTATGGTCTTGATCCACGAGGGATTAGGTTAACCGATAGGGCTCATGAGATGGCAGCCCATTAGTATGACTTATATATATGTGGGAGGGGCTAGTGGTGCAAGGACCAGTCGTCGACGCCTAAAACCCTAATAGATGCTATAGTGGTGCCATGTGCTACAGTACCCACATGAACATTATTGCATGAACAGTACCCCTGTGGTGAACAGTGTCCCCTGCAGCCACGCGTGAGGTGCTAGTACACCTACGTTCGGCGTTCCATCCTCATACGTGTGGATACCTCGGAGGTGCTGCGCTTGGAGCACAAGGATGAACCACACGTGTAAGACCAGACGGACGTGAGCAACTGCACGACACTGCCACTTCGACGCGTTCGTCTACATCGAGACGGCTCCCGCTGCATCTGCGCGTCTAGTGGTAACGGTGCGTGATCTATAACCGTTTTTTTTCCTGTTTTGGGGTAAACGAGTTTTTGTATGTGCTAGAATAACCTCCTTGTTTCCCTTCAGTGGTATTCGGGCCATAGCTGTCTTGTTTTAGGTTCAGATGTGTGCATATGGAGATATGCTTGGTTGTAGATGAGTCTCTGATCGGTTCGTGATCTTGTTATGATGGTCGTGTAACGAATTACTCCTACCGGTCGGAATTCCGCCATCGGAGCTGAGTGATACATGTAAACCCAGTCATGGTGAGATGAAGATCAATTGGATTGGTCGAATCGAACATAAGTCAATGGCCAGGCACATGTTGATGCGCGGCGGTATAGATTGGATGTGCTACCGGGCTGGGTTTTGCGTGAAAAACAGGTTCTTCGTAAAATAGCCACAACTTTTGCATATGACCTCGGATTGAGATGATTTTTATATGAAAATTCATCTACAGAAAATTTTACACATGATTTCGACTACTGTTCGTGGTTTCGCTAAATTTAGATTTGCGAAATAAGGCCAGGAAGATGGAGTTTTTGGTGATTTAAGTTTGGACGTCGAAATTGGCTAACTTGTTTTTGCAGATTCATGTGATCGGTATGGTCCTATGTGTATGTGATGCATGAATGTAATTAATCATGACCTGCGTGTTGTGAGTAGGACAATACGGCTAGAGCCATATGTATTGTCAATTTGATGTAATGGCCTGCGTGCCAACTTGTGATGATCTAATGCGCAGTTGTGTAATTTATTTTACTAGCATGCGTTAGATAGTTCTGGGAGGACTCATCAATGGAGGATGACATACATGGATCATGGAGATAGGGATCATCATGATGGACAGTACAATGGAGTTAGAGATCACCATGTGTGAATGGGTCATACCGTGTCATTACTATGTGAATGTCGTTCTTATTGTTTTACTTCTACATATGCGAAGATTATGGTTATTTTTCTGCATGCGACGGTAGAAGTAGAATGATCCCTCTGCAATGTTTAAGTTTTTGAATGTCCTCCCAACTAAACCTTGCACTGTCACATGTCTTGTACAGTTAGTGGTGGGTCTATGAAATTAGAGTGCCATTAGTTTTCCTTGACTAGATGGGTTCGTATTGGATACTTACTCGCACAAAGGGTTGGTTGACTTAGACGAGGTCATCTTAACGATTAAGGACCTTGGGGCATAAAGGTTGGACGCCGAGACATAGAGATGTCACCCAACAACAGGAGTCATATATGATATGATTAGCAAAGGGTTGCTTACCGATCTACCATGTCTTCTAGCGGTGATGCTACAGCTCACTAGTGGACTTGTTAGTTGTGGGTCCTGAATCACTAAGTATCAATGGAGGGATATTGATTTTAGTGGGAGTAGATTATGTTAAACTGTTTAATGTATTTTACTCTGTCATAGATATGTTGTCTTAGTATTTTGTATTATTTTCTGCTGTAGATCAATGGCATCTAGCACCACACTATTTTCTTCACGTTCGGTCCTTGAGAAGGATAAGTTGAATGGAACAAACTATGCGGATTAAATTTGCAACCTAAGAATTGTTCTCAGGGCTGAGAAGAAGGAAGAAGTTCTGGACACCCTATTACCACCAGAGCCTGCTAAAGATGCAACTGCTGCTGTAAAAAAATGCTTACAAGAAAGCATGTGATGCCAATCTTGAAGTGAGTTACCTTATGCTTGCTTGCATGGAACCCGAGCTGTAGATGCAGTTTGAGACAAACTATGAGGCGCACGATATGATCGAGACGCTTAAGGATATGTTCTAAACTCAGGCCAGGACTAAAAGGTTCAATGTCTCAAAGGCCTTTGTGGAGACCAAGCTAGCCGAAGGCGCAGCGGTAGGACCACACATGATCAAGTTGGTTGGTTACACCTAGAGGTTGCTGAAGCTATGCCTCCCACTTGGCCAAGAGTTGGCCACTGATTTTATTCTAGCATCACTTCCGTCTAGCTTTGGGAACTTCATCTAGAACTACCATATGCATGGGGCATAGAAGGGCTTGAATGAGTTGTGTGGTATGCTTAAGACAGCAGAGGCTGACATTAAGAAAAGTGCTGGCAGCAACCATGTCATGGCGATCCAAAACAGGCCTAACTTTAAGAAGAAGGGCAAATCTTGGAAGAAGAAGGGGAAGGCTAAAGATGGGATCTCCCTGCCAAACCCAATGCCCCAGGCTAAACCTAGACCCACTGCAGATGAAGAGTGCTTCTTCTGTAAGGAACATGGTCACTGGAAGAGGAATTGCAAGCTGTACCGAGCTTCTCTTAAGAAATGCGGTAGTAAGAGTACTTCCGCATCAGGTACACTTGTCATCCATGTTACAGACATTTTCCTCGCTGATTCTTATATTAATTCTTGGGTATTTGATACCGGATCGGTTGCTCATATTTGCAATACGATGCAGTGACTAATAAGAAGTAGAAGCGTGTGAAGAGGAGAAGTTGATTTCCGCGTGGGCAATAATGCAAGAGTTGTTGCGTTGACCGTTGGGGCGATGCAACTTCACCTCCCATCAGGATTTATTATGGAGTTGAATAATTGTTATTTTGTTCCTTGTTTGAGTCGAAACATTGTATCTCCTTTATGTTTGACGAAGGATGGTTATTCATTTATGAGTGAAAACAATGGTTGTGTGATCTCTAAGAATGGCATGTTTGTGGCTCTTGCATCCATTGTGAATTGGTTATTTATTTTAAATCTTGATGATTCACCTATCTGTAATATAAGTGCTAAATGGTCTCAGTTAGATGATTTGAATCATACCTATAAGTGGCATTGTCGTTTGGGTCATATAAGTGAGAAGCGCATGAAGAAGCTCCATTCTGATATGGACTTTTAACTTCGTTTGAGTTTAAATCATACGAAACATGCGAAGATTGCTTGCTAGGCAAGATGACCAAGACGCCCTTCACATGTTTTCCTAAGAGGGCGCAAGACTTGTTGGACCTCGTACATATGGATGTGTGTGGACCAATGAGCATGACAGCTAGAGGTGGATTTCAGTACTTCATAACTTTGTAGATATGGCTATGTCTACTTAATGAAGCATAAGTCAGAAACTTTTGAAAAGTTCAAGGAGTTTTAGCATGAAGTTGAAAATCAACGTGGCAATAAAATTAAGGCCTTGCGATCTGATCGTGGAGGCAAGTATTTGAGCCACGAGTTTAGCACTCATCTAAAGAGTTGGGGAATTGTTCCACAGTTTACGCCACCTAGAACACCTCAGGAACGGTGTGTCCGAGCGATGTAATCGAACCTTGTTGGACATGGTACGATCAATGATGAGCCAGTCAGACCTACCGTTATCGTTTTGGGGTTACACTCTAGAAACCATAGCTTCGACACTAAATAGGGTACCGTCTAAGTCCGTCGATAAGACACCATTTGAGATACGGACTGGCAAGACTCCTAGTTTGTCTTTTCTGAAAATTTGGGGCTGTGAAGTATATGTCAAGCGACTTCAGTCGAACAAGCTTACACCCAAGTCGGACAAGTGCATATTCGTGGGATATCTAAATGAAACAATTGGGTATTATTTCTACAACTGATCAGAGGGCAAAGTGTTTGTCGCTAATAATGGTGTTTTCTTGGAGAGAGTTTCTCAAAAGCAAGAAAAGTCGACAGAAGGTGTATCGTGAAGAATTCGAGATGAGCCTATGAGGCAAGACTTTACGAGTGATGCTAATGTAGCAGAATAAGTTGGGGCACCTGTGGCAAGAGAATAACCGCCACAACCACGAAGGTCGGAAAGGCCACGTCGCGCAACTAATAGAATGAATCTCCTAGTTACGGGAGAGCGCGACATATTGTTGATGGACAATGATGAGCCTAGGACCTATGCGGAAGCAATGATGGACCCAGATTTCGAGAAATGGCAAAGTGCCATGAGATCTGAGATAGATTCCATGGGACACATCAAGTTTGGAACTTGGTTGACCCGCCTGATGGTATGAGACCCATCGAGTGCAAATGAATCTTTAAGAGAAAGAGAGATGTGGATAGAAATGTTCATGTCCACAGAGCACGACTTGTTGCAAAAGGTTTTCGACAAGTTCAAGGAGTTGACTATGATGAGATATTCTCTCCAGTAGGGATGCTTAAATCTATTCGGATCATTCTAGCAATAGCTTCATATTTCGATTATGAGATATGACAGATGGATGTCAAAACAACATTCCTATATGGGAACCTGGATGAGGATGTATATATGATACAACCCGAAGGATTTGTCGATCCAACTAATGCTGGAAAAATATGCAAGCTTCATAAATCCATATATGGGTTAAAGCAAGCATCTCGGAGTTGGAACCTTCGTTTTGACGAGGTAGTCAAAGGATTTGGCTTCCGTTAGAATGAGGAAGAGTCTTGTGTTTACAAGAAGGAAAGTGGAAGCTCTGTTGCATTTCTAATCTTGTATGTGGATGACATATTGTTGATTGGGAATGATATTCCTATGTTGGAATCCGTTAAGACTTAACTAAAAAATTGTTTTTCTATGAAGGACTTAGGGGAAGCTGCATACATTCTGGGCATAAGAATCTATAGATATAGATCAAGGAGACGTATAGGATTAAGTCAGGATACTTACATTGATAAGGTGTTGAAACGGTTCAACATGGAACAGTCCAAGAAAGGGTTCTTGCCTATGTCACATGGCGTACACCTCAGCAAGACTTAGTGTCCTTCGACGGCTGATAAGCGCGAGCGCATGAGTAATATCCCCTATGCTTCGGCAATTGGGTCTATCATATACGCCATGATAAGTACTCGTCCAGATGTCTCATATGCTCTAAGTGTTATGAGCAGACACCAGTCTAATCCAGGTGAAAGTCAATGGACAACGGTAAAAAAACATTCCTAAGTACTTTAGAAGGACTAAAGATGTGTTCCTAGTCTATGGAGGTGAGGAGGAGCTCATTGTAACGGTTTACACTGATGCTAGTTTCCAAACTGATCCAGACGATTCAAAGTCACAATCAGGATTTGTGTTCATGATAAACTGTGGTGATGTAAGCTAGAAAAGTTCTAAGCAAGATACTGTGGCTAATTCTACAACAGAAGCCGAGTACATCGTAGCTTCTAAAGCGACGAAGGAAGATGTTTGGATGCGGAAGTTTCTCATTGAGCTTGGTGTGTTTCCAAATGCATCTAGCCCATTGGAACTCTACTGTGACAACAATAGGGCTATTGCAAAAGGCTAAGGAGCCTAGGAATCACCATAAGAACAAACATGTACTACAGAAGTTTCACCTCATTCGAGAGTTCGTTAGACGGGGTGAGATAAAGATATGCAAAATACATATGGATTTGAATGTTGTTGATCCTTTGAAAAAGGCTCTTTCACAGCCTAAGCATGAGTCACACATGAGAGCTATGTGTATTAGATATCATCTAGATTAGCTCTAGTGTGAGTGGATGATTGTATTGTATCTATGACATATCGTTTAAGTATTGAATATCCATGAAAGGAACTTGTATATGATTGGCAATTATGTGAATTGTTTGTGAAACTCTTTACTTGTATGGTCCCTAATCTGATTAGCACATATTAGTTGATGACTATGTTTCGCAAGTCATGGACATGGAGATGTCAAACTAATAATGTGAACACATGTATGACATGGGGCTGGACTGACCCAACTTGAGATCTTGCTATATGTTTATCTCTTTTCACAATGTGTATGCTTTGTTCTAAGACCTGAGATTGTCGCATGTACTCAAGATGTGAATTGATCTACTTAGGGACTACCAAACGCTACTCCGTAACTAGGTAGTCATAAAGGTCATTTTAGGGTTTGTCAGGAAGCATGCTTTAAGGCATGGTCAATCAAGATGGGATTTGCCCCTCTCTATATGAGAGAGATATCTCTGGGCCCCTCGAGTGATCGGATCAAGAAATGCATAGCCGTGCTAGGTTAAGTGTTAACCTCTTGAAGGATCCGACTCACAGGTTCAAGAAAGAAAGGACAACTTGGAGTTAGACCAAATATCGTGAGGCAAAGAGAATAGCTTGTACGTGATGTTGTAGTGGTTCGTCTGATATGATCTTTACGTGCACATGAGAGTTGACACGTCTTGCTAGAGATCGCTATCAACTATTGGACCGAGTAGGAGTACTCGGGACATGTCTATGTGTGCGTGAACACATAGGGTCACACACTTAAGAGGTTTGGAACACTGAAAACTTGCCTATGTGATTGTCTCTAGTGCAAGTGGGAGACTGTTGGATATATGCCCAAGAGCCAATCGGATTTGGCTTGTTTATGTGCACTTCAAGAACTTCTGAACATGCTATTGTTAGTATTCAATAATTAAAGCATTAGATAGAAGTGTAGGTTCATGTTTCTACATTTGTACATGTATGTTTTTTTAGTTTTGTTAGCAGAAGATGTTGATTGCATATCCTAGTAAAATTGCGGTACATATTATTGCAAAATATTGAGAGAGTTTACACCCTATGTTGTTATTGCTCATATCACAATAAACAAGTGGTAGATTGTGCTTACAAGTTTATATTAAATTTGCCCGAGTTGATCTCCTTCTTTATGCATGCAGGTGGCCCAATCTCAAAGACACATCCCCTTGCTGATGCCTTGTTCAAAGAGAACATTGAAGCTTTTGCTCTGTTTTGACCTTTATTACTTGACTCGCTGTTCATGGTATTATGCTTCCTACTTGAATCAGATGGAGTTTCCTGCAACTTTTTATTATATGTCAATGTCCATACTTTTCATGAGAGAAAAAGGGACATGTGCTTAAGCATTGAATTCCACATAGCTGAGATGATTTATTGTTTCCTTACAAGGGGTAGTGACATGCCACGATGTGGTCTGGGTGACCTTGAAGATGCAGACGTCACCAAGCTCGAGACGGTTCTCCAACCAGAACCTCATCCACCCGAGACCAAGTCGGTAGCTCATATTCTTGCACGGAACAGCTTGCACCAACAAGGATTTTTCTGTATTCCTCATACGGGTCCTGAGGATGACTGTGCAAGATTGTCTGTTCAACCCAATTGCTTCACAAAATTTGTTCGCCACATCCTGCAACAATTGCAATCACACTCAGGCCGACGTTTAACTAGATAGTACAGTGGATAAATAAGGCCGGCTAAATCTGAACTCTATGGGGTTCAATAAAAAATAATTCACCAAGTGTGTCTACAGCACAGACACATATTATATAAAATCATGTAATTTGATAGTACTAATTTAATGTGTTCCTTCCACTTAGCATGCACATAGAATTAATAAAAGGATTAATTCCTCTCGTATCATTATAATTTTTGAAAATTAGACAAATGACACTGTCAGTGAATGAGGTAGCCCTCACCTATCAGTAACACACCTATGGCATATTTCTAAACTACGAAAATTATAATGGCATGGATCAAAAAGGCCCTAATAAAAGCTGTAGACGAAAATCTCAAATGCGCACCCATGGGAAATGTTTGCTTATGCTTAGATTTTCCTTAAGGGTGTTGGCATTGATCTGCTTCATCATCAATGACGGCGATCCAATCGTATAAGAAGTTCTCATCCATAATGGTCTTATTGGTTTCTTTTCACCGTCACTATTTGCTTCCTGCTGCTCCTGATCTTCAATATCTGCCGATACTCGACAAGACAAAAAAGACATGTACTTTGGCATTTAAATAAAATTCAAATCTATTACTAACATATTCAAAAAATATGGTAACATATTTTTTTCGCTCACCTTGTGAATCTATGGGTTCTTTGTGCTTGCACTCCTCGTATCCATTGGAGTTAAACACTTTGACTCTAAACACCATGTTTACCCCCGTATCTTACAACGATAGCATCAGCTTTAGTGAAGTTATGGAACACCAGAAACTGTGACCAGTCCGGTTTTACAAAGAACACATCCGAACCATTATTCTCGAGCTCATGAATATGAGAAAGTTTGTTATGGGGCCCAAAAACTTCAGCTGTACGATTGTTGCCACACCCGATTTTACAAAACAAACCAAGTGTACCCTGTATGTGTGCCGGGATCAAGTTTCACACATACAGTAAGCCAGTAGTGTATAACAGATACAGTATCACTTAAAATAAACTATATAAATGTCTTACAAGTCTATCAGAGTACAGCAAATCCTAGAAACGAAGGCTCCAAACTTCATAGGCAATCGACTGGGGGTTGCGTACGCCTAGAACTCAACACCATCTTCATCAGCTTTATACACCTTCTTCTTCTGAGTAGCAATTAGCAAGGTTGAGTACACTTATGGTTGGTACTCAGCAAGGCCACAAGAAATAACCAGAGACAATTTAATATCAACTTTAAGTAAATTAATCATGCGAGGGTCCAGGCCACTCTTAACCGTGAGTACGGCTGATATATAAGTTTTTACACTCTGCAGAGGTTGTAAACTTTCACCATAAGTCGCGTAAAAGTT
>OAMR01001335.1:30182-49991 GCA_900205405.1 Echinochloa crus-galli
CTTTCATGGCACAAAAGCATCTCCATGAGACCAGTTGATGAAATGGAAGGTCAAGAGAGGGCTGTTCTCATCTAGTATTCACAGGACACCACATTTGACATGTACAATAAGGTATCTAAACAAGAGGAAGTGAGAAAAGGCTACGGAAGAATAGCACGACCTTGGGGTCAAAGGTGTTCCGAAGCTCTTGTACATATCGGCGTCAATGTCATGATTAGAAGTAGTAATCAATTTGTACACGACATTGCATGAAAATTACCCTCTTGTCCCCTCGAATAAATTATAGTTAATAGAAGTTAGTTTAAAGGTGGGACTGAAGCAAGAGGGTATTGTTGTAAACTTTGAATTTTGTAACCCCCTATATAAGTGAGGCATTGCCCTCCTTTTAGGGGATCACATTTCAGATAATTGAATGCTAGAATTGTGATCTTATTGCTGGTTTGTGCTTTGTCGCTAAAACGCAAATGAACAAAGTGTTTCGGTTTGAGTTTGTTTTTCCTCGCTGGACTCAGTTTTGGTATGCTTTACCACCTGAAGCTCTTGCCTCGGTCTGTGTTGCCACCCTCCTACAGCCCTTATGCCGCCATGTCTCATTATCTTGACCTCTGGCAACACCTGCTGCCCGCGTCGCCCTGATGCCGCTGCCTTGCCTGACAGTACCAAGTTGTCCGCAACTCTGCGACACGCGGCTGCCACTTGCCGCCATGGCCACTGGCTTTGCTGCTTTTCTTTCCTGAGCTACATGCGACACACCAGCCATGATGGCAGGGGCAAGACAACCGCGAGAGAAAGGGACCACGCAATGCAAGCATATTATGAAGCAACGTACCAAACCAATATACAGGGGCAGACAAGCCTTCGGCCAATCAGGTGAGACTTCTCTCATTAGTACAGCAATTAGGATGCCTGATGTATCATTATGAGAGACAACCACAAGCGCCCTCCTTATATACCCCGGCGGCATCAAAATCCTATGTTAATACTACATCAGCACCGGGTCCAAAATTCATGAGCCCTCGGAGAACCTTTAGCACCGGTGCTAATGCTTCCGAACATTTAGCACTAGGTCGTAACACCAATTGATGCTAATAAATAAATCCGGTGCTAAAGGGGGGTCATATGCTACTTGAAAAAGAAAAGCATCTTTTATTTAGTCACATCTGCTATGTAGATGAGATGAAAAAGATGATACACGCGAGTTAAGAGGTCCCGAGTTCGAATCCTAGCAACATGCATATTTTTAAGGGAGTGTCCACCGGCTTTGTTTATATATCTTATTTAATTCTGTTCTTTTCTATAGTTTCATTCTCTCATCACACTTGCACAATAATTCCCAATTTCCTTTTACTTCTAAATTCCTGAAATATAATGTCTATGTCTTGCCCCCGTTCATCTCATATCTTTTTCATGTTATCACCAAATTTGGTGTTCTTGCACTCACATATTGACGTGAACGAGTACAATAATTTAGAATTCTTTTCTTGTTGTGTGTATAATGTTCAGTGTATTGTTTTTAATTTACTGTATTTATTTGCTTGTATATGTTGCTTTGGATGTTTTCTGTTGATTAGTAGACGGAACTTCACTTGAAAGATTTCATGATCAAGAATTGAAGACTCTGAGCAGAGCAGCTATACTTTGGATAAAGAAGTGTATTATGTTCATGCACTGTCCTAATAATTTTAATTTCACCATCCATGCTTTTGTTTAGTTCGATGGGTCCTAATTAAGGATATGCTAGTGTACTGTAAGCATGAAATTTGATCCCGGCACACATCATAAATAATACATTTGGTTTATTTTCTAAAACCAGGCGTGACAATGGAGGGACGAAGGCACCAGCAGCTAATTAAACCCTGATTCGAGAGCTTGCACAAAAATTGGAGGGCTAGCATAGCTTATCGAGCACCTCGAGTTCTTGATGCAAAGCTCGGTAAGTGCTAGAAACAAAAGCACGTTCTTGACACCAGTTTTTTGCACCAGTGTTCCTTTGATAGTACTAATTTAATGTGTTCCTTCCACTTAGCATGCACATAGAATTAATAAAAGCTGTAGACGAAAATCTCAAATGCGCACCCATGGGAAAAATAAGATTCAACATACTCAACAGGGAATGTTTGCTTATGCTTAGATGTTCCTTAAGGGTGTTGGCATTGATCTGCTTCATCATCAATGATGGCGATCCAATTTTATAAGTTCTCATCCATAATGGTCGTATTGGTTTCTTTTCACCGTCACTATTTGCTTCCTGCTGCTCCTGATCTTCAATATCTGCCGATACTCGACAAGACAAAAAAGACATGTACTTTGGCATTTAAATAAAATTCAAATCTATTACTAACATATTCAAAAAATATGGTAACATATTTTTTTCGCTCACCTTGTGAATCTATGGGTTCTTTGTGCTTGCACTCCTCGTATCCATTGGAGTTAAACACTTTGACTCTAAACACCATGTTTACCCCCGTATCTTACAACGATAGCATCAGCTTTAGTGAAGTTATGGAACACCAGAAACTGTGACCAGTCCGGTTTTACAAAGAACACATCTGAACCATTATTCTCAAGTTCAATATGAGAAAGTTTGCCATGGGCCCCCAAAACTTCAGCTGTACGATGCTTCAGGTACAAGTTGGGTATATAATGTCTAGCAAACTCAGCAGGTATTACCTGCAATAGCATTAAAAAAAGAGTTGAGTTAGGCCCTTGCAATAATACTTTAGAAAACAAATTAGCAGGAGAAGCAACAGTCTGCAAACCAGCTTTTCCATAACATCTACGGGAAGCACTCTGACGAACTGTGGCTTCCTGTTCCGGGCAGCATCTTTGCTGCTCTCCCCTTCAACTGAAGAAAATAAATTACGATGACCAATCAGTTTTGACTGAACAAATTCATTCGTTTGGGTAACCATGAATTTGCAGCATGGAATTACTGTAGGCAAGATATTTCATCTGGCAAACTAAAGCATCCATCGCGTTAGCAGGTGAGAATTAAAGTTTGCTTTGAGACTTTGACACGATGATAAGAACAAACAGATCCAAGACTTCCGTATACAGAAAACGAATCAACCTATACAGGCGAGCATTTTTTTTGCAATTTAGTCCTTTTTTTGTAAAAATTTTATATATGGACCCCTGGCGAAATGAATTGCATAAATGGACCTCTGGAACGGCGCCAGGACGTCCGGCACCGTAGTTAGACAGCACGGCACCAGGATGTTCGGCGCCGTCCCTTGACACGTCAGTGCTAGCCTGGCGTCCGTGCTAAATGAACAGCGCCAAAGGCCACGGTGCCGTGCAATGTAACCACGGCACTAACTATCGTGGCGCCGTTCTATCAGATTTAACCCACCGCCGCGGGCTCGCCTTCCGCCCGTGCCCTGCTCTATTTCTTCTTCACCCGTGGGCCGGAGGCGCCCTGTCTGTCTCTCCTCTTGCCGGCGCCCCCTCAGATCCACTGGTTTGGGGTGGTTTTGGTGCCGCCGGCGACCAGCTCCCGCCCGGGGAAGGTGAGCTCCCTCCGCTCCCTTGTTTTTGTCCGTACATTTTGCCTTATTTGGTGTAATGGCGTGGTGGAGTTAACCTATATAGATGCACCCCACTAAGGGTCATTAACTCTATTTTTCTCAAAATGTAAGCTATTCACGTCATATAGGAACCCACTATATCAGACGCTACGTCACCATCCACTGGGACCATCTATTTATGTCTTCCACCGATTTTCTATGACTAATAGCATTCATGCATGCAATTTATTAGTCTTTGGGAGTACAATGCTACAAAATTCCAATATTAGGAATACATGGATGGTCAATCATTTAAAAGTCGTACTCTCTCAATTAAATGAACATGTTTTCATATATAATGTTGTTTGCAAAAGAAGGTTGCCATGCAATCACCTTAGTGTTTCTACTTTCAAATTTCACCTTAAAATCATTAATCATGTATAATGTCATTTGCAAAAGAATATTGCCATACAATCAAATTAGTGTTTCTACATTTATATTTCACCTTTGTCTCTGAAATTCCCACAAACTCCCACGGAGAATCAAGTCTATGACCTGTGCAGTGTTACTAAAGCGACATCTCCAACTCAACTAGAGGGCCGTTGCTTATGTTGAGAAAATGTCTCCCCTAACCATGGCACCACACTATCACTTCTGGTTAGGAGGATGCAACCATTTAATATAAACATTTGTGATTTTTTTATGATTGAAAATAGAGTTTACCGATGTTTAAATTTTAGCCATTTATTCATTTGATGCAGGAAAAAACAATGATTAAATCAACACTATTTACCAAACTTAGCACATACTACTACTAACCTATCATAAAAAGTTGAGCCTAGTTTACTGAGTAAAAAAATACCATAAATCTTTTACTACAAAAAGGCTAGAAAAAAGAATAAAATGAAAACAGTAGCCAGAAGACAGATCCATTGGTGATATCTGTATAGTTCTCTAGTCATCAAATAAGTAGCAACATATCCAAAATCTGGATCTATATCACTTCTGGATCTTGAGCTATGCACAAAAGATATAAAACATTAGTTGATTTTTACAACAATATCTACATAGAAAAAGTATATACATGCTTTGTGAGAAAGGTAGAGCTGGCTTCACAGATTCCAACAAAATTGAGATTGCATTTTTCTAATTGTTCTATGACTTTTTAGCAAATTTCTAATTTCACTAATTTCAAACTAAAAACATAAATTAAATTTTACAAACAGGTCCCTAGAATTTATGCTTTGGCCCCTAGATGTTTTAAAAAGTTCACAATTGGGTCCCCGATGGCCGGAAGCGGTGGTGAGCTCAAATTCCGGCGAGGTGGTCCACGACCGGCTACGAGAAGGGTCTGGGAGCATCGCAAGCTTACCCGGAGGGGTTGGAGGCGCTTCTCGGGGTCCCCAATGGCCGGACAGTGGGGAGCATGGTGGCGTGGTCAGCTTGGGCTGGTATGGAGTGGAGTGGATCGCCCACGGTGGTGTGAGTAGTGGTAATGGCGCCGGTGTGAAGCTTAGGGTGGTTGGGGATGCTGGGGACAACCTTTTATAGGCGTCAAGGGGTGGAGGAGGAGGGCCGCGGAGCCTTCTAGGCAAACCTAGTGCCCAATTGGGGCTTGGGGTGGTAAACCGGCGGTGAGGGCTGGTCAGACGTCTCGAGTGCTCTTCGCCTGGGTCCGGCGGCCGCATGGCAGCGTGGGCTGGGCTCGTCGGGCCTTGGAGTGGGTGAGGAGGGCTTCACACACACGGGATTGGGTGGTCTGCTGCCCCATCTATGCTTGGCCGTGATTGGGTTGACGCCTAGCACAACGCAGACATCACGCGTCACGAGCGCACCGGTGAACGCTGCGCCATTGGGCGCCGTGGATATGGTGTGTAGCCAGGGAGATAGCGGGCGTGCGGAAGTGGAGAAGCTAGGCTGCGTGGTCGCCTCACCCCATGTCATTTGGTTGACGCGACATGCTGGTGACGTGGTTGCCTGTCCCTGCCGCGGTCGTGCGGGAGTGCGGAGTGCAGGGGAAGAACATGGCATGAGAGAGAAGGGGATCAAGAGAAGGGGTTTGTCCCACGTTCCAACCATGTTCGACCAAGTTGAACTCCAATTTTTTTATTGAAACTCAAAATTCTGTGAACATGAAAGTTGTAGAGCATACTATGGTGCACAAAGTTCATATTGTGAGATATTTATTTGAGCTCAAGATTTGGGAGAAAATTCAGTTTCTTTTGAATTCTATTAAATAGGCTTGAATTTGAAAAATCAACCAAGTTCTAAACTAAAATTTGACTTTCAATAATTGGGTTTCCTATTTTATTTGAGGCACTTGCTCGTGATCAATACCACTTTACCTAAAGTGATTTCAACTATTTGAAATTGTCCAAGTTTAAGTGCATGGTTGAAATTTGAACATTGTTTTGAGTGGCATGTCATTTCATGTTTTTAAGCTCCAATGATCCTCCTAGTTACTTTACTTGTTTTTAAAACCTTGGATTGCCACACCTTGCAAGGTTAAGAAATTTTAGTTCGAAACACCGGTTTCTCACAGCTATTGAGACTACTTGACCGAAATGCTGCATTGAGTAAAAAGAGGAACATGGGCTTTTGGTATATGTTGAGAAGTGCTTAAATTTATTGTTACAATATGCCTCCTTAGAATAAGAGCTCATTTAGAATGGTGGAACAACTAGAATATGAAAATTAAAAACTTGGAACTAATGTTCCACTTTTTAAAGCTTTTGGCAAAACAAACCTCTCAGCCAAAAAACCTTGCATGTCTAGGAGTCTTGAATTAGAACTCACCATCGGGTAAGCATTGCTTGTGGATTGGTTTTCATGTAATGAGTTAGAAGAGATGGTTGCTAGCTTGACTTGGCCATGCCACTCCCTCGGGGATGGTTGGTTGAGTAGGACCCATCCTCGGCTGGTAAGTATCGTGGTAATTGATGTCACGGGAGGCTTCCCCGTGATGCCATATGCATCGTCGTTTAAAACTCTCGTTTGATTTCCGCTGCATTATTGAACTCTAAACTATTTTACTTTTGAACTCGCTTTGTAATATTTAATATGGACATGTGTTGTCATAATTTAGATTGATGTAAACCATGTACTCATCTTGGTACAAGTATTTGTATGCTTTATTTTGATCTCGAAATACATGGTTGTATCGGGTGAAACCCGATAGACGACCATCTTAATCCAATTAAAGTAACAGATCGCACTTAAGGCGATGATAATACACTTTCATTGGGTTTATATGGACGGTTATGCCAGAGATGGTATTAAAGCTGAAAAGCATACACCGGGAAAAACAACGAACCTTAAAATTTTATTTGGACAGAACTTACCAACAAAAACTATGTTTTACAAAGACGTTGGTTCATTAAGAATATAAAATAGAACGTGAGGCCCTAGGTAATTATGGTTTGATCAGGTGGCTACTAACTTATATAAAACTGACTTCCAGCATATTTATTTTGTTACTTTACTTTCATGCGCTTTACTTTTATGTCTCGACCCACCTACGCCGCCCGGTAAGTAGGTAAGGTTTGTAGTACTCATAGTCGGATAGGTTTGTCCATGTGTTTCATATGTGCCTCTATCCTACGAGCCCGGATGCGACCTAAGCTTAATTCCATAAAGCTTTCACTACTAGCTGCAGATTATAAGGCCATAGTCATCCCCCAATGATCGAAATTGACCCATTTTGGTATGCAGTGCATCCATGTGAAGTCAGCATGTAGCACGAATTTTTTTGTAGCCTTTTTATGGACTCTAAGTATTGAAAGGTAACTGAATCGAAAATGATATACCTCAGGGGAAATGTAAAATCTAATACCACTTGATGGAGATGTTTGTCCGAACTTCCGTAAGGTAATAATAAGTTGATTGGTGGAGATATCGACGTTGGCAATCTAGGCTTTTAATCACTCAGATCCGAACCCCTGCAACCGCTACAATACTGTTCCGTTGGTTATCAAGCGTGCGCAGATAATTGACCTCGCCGTGAAGGCTTTCACTGCATCCGAATCGAAAACACAATCAAGAACGAATAAACGGAATCTGAAATGGCAGATGTATATGAAGCAAAGGCAAGTATGGAGTTCCAGCTCTTATCAAAAAATGACTAATTGACACGGTGGAGAAGAGCAAGAACAGGGCCCCTGGATCTCAGTAAAGGACTTCTCGCCACAATTACAAAGATTGCTACCATCGCACGGAGTGACATGTTCCTGCGAAGACCTTTCACGGCCCTTCGATGTCTTAAGCTTGATCGTGCAAGATTATCGGATTCCAGTCGCCTTGCAGATGGGAGGCAAATACTGCAAGATCAACCCAATGCAACCGATTTCTTTAAGCAAGGATCCATGTATGACAGTGAATAAATACTGACTGCAAGATAAGAATTTCGGTTTACGTGGGGTTTGATAGCATGTTCAGAAGTTCTTGAAGTGCACATACATGATAGATGTTATACAAAAGTTGATACTGTCCCAATATAAGTACTCCCTACGTTCTAAATTTCAGGTCGTTTGACTTGTTTTGCTACAAGTTTGACAACTCATCTTATTCAAAAAATTTATGTAAATATAGTCAAAATTAACTCATTTTTAAGAATGTTTATTAATAAATTAAGCCACCAAAAAATATGATAATTTATATAAAATTTTGAATAAGACAAACGGTCAAACTTGGGTAAAAAAGTCAAATGACCTATAATTTGAAACGGAGGGAGTACTTCAATATACAGACCCCCTTCCTTCCCGGGTAGCGCACACACATATGTCTTTACCTAATAGTAAAGCACGAAAGCAATCTTAGTACGTTCTGCGGGTTTTTGTTAAATTTTTCATCCGTTGGTCGTCGAAGAGTCCGCAACAACCACTGCATCCGCCTCTCCGCTGTCTTGATCGTCTTTCATCATCCAGAAGTTTGCAACCAATAGGACTCTGCCACCCACGGCCAATATCGCAACACCATGGGCCAGACAGAATGCAAGAGAGGGAGAGCAGATAAGCGATGCCGTCTCTTGCAGGTTTTCTCGCTGATCCGTTGGTAACCCTAGACCGCCGCCAGGCACCTGCGACAGGGAGCTGGACAGGGAGCGAGGTAAAGGGTTCTCCCTCGATCTACAATATATTTTTGGTTCTAACGAATTGTGCGGTCTAAATCTGGCGTCACATGCTTATTACGGTTTTTATTCGCAAATAACGTGTGATTGCTGAGCACGTACACGAGCGTGTATAACATCTTGCCGCCATCCAGCGTCGTAAGCCTCATGGCAATACGACTACATAAAACCTTTATCGATCTTTGTTGAGCAAGCTGGTGAATTCTGTTATCGTCTGCTGTGTGCAGCATCACCATTGTAGTTGTTTGTTAAGATGTGTGCTTTGATGATTTGAACTATTTTCCTCCATCGAAGAGTTCCTCCAGCCCTCACGCAAAGTTCAGTGAAACCCTCCTCCGATATTTATATTTTTATATAAATGAACTGATGGAATCATACTCTCACCATGTTTAGAACAACTTAACTTTAGCTTATGGCCAAAATAAGCTGAAACTAGAAGCCAAACGACACGCTTTTTTTACAGCATTCTTATGCCACGCTTCTCCCCACCGCCCCCATTTACATTAAAACGTAGAAGCTGGTTCAGACCCGCTTCTCAAATAAGCGATATTTTGATATTTATACAGCTTATCTTAGAAGCGCTTCTCACCACCGTTGTTCCAAGCAGGGCCAGACCGCAAGCAGCGACGGAGGACACAGGGCCATGTTCCACCTTGTTTTCGTGTCCAGCACCAGTAGGACCACATGGACGCACGTCAAGCAATACAAGGAGGGGACATGGCTGTGGCCTCAAGCCAGATAGTAAGGTATGCATTGTCCACATTTGTGCTTCTCACTCCAATTTTGATTTGAGAAGCATAGGTAAAATTTACATTAGGCCAGGCTCCAAATGTGAGAATAATAGAACCTATGTTCTATAAACTGATTTTTATTTCACTAAACCGTGATCTTCGAAGAAACATTTTAATAGCAATTCAACTCTGAATGCTGGGTCAAAGAAATTAAGAATTATTGTAAAATCTTTATTTTGAAAGAACCAGAATCTTATAATAAATGTAACCAACAGCTTCTGGAACACAGATATGATATTGTTCAGTTTATTTGTATGATATTGTCCAACCGGTGCTGAAGCTGCTCCCAGCATCGGGTGGTGTTATGACCCGGTGCTAAAGGCCTTTTAGCACCGGTTGGTAATACGAACCAGGTGCTAAAGAGGGGTCACATGCTAGTTTAAAAGGAAAGCATCTTTTATCTAGTCACATGCGCCGTGTAGGTGAGATGGTAAAAAGGGTACGCGCGAGCTAAAAGGTCCCGAGTTCGAATCCCAGCAACACGTAAATATTTTTAGCTAGTGCCCACCTTTAGAACCGGTTATTTGACCTGGTGCTAAAGGTGGGTACCCTTTAGCACCGGAAGAGTAGCACCGGTTGGAAACCCGGTGGTTGGAAACCCGGTGCTAAAGGGGGGTTTCCAACCGGTGCAAAAGCAAGCTCTTCCGGTAGTGTAAGCCCGTGTGTTCAGCGCACATCAAACCATTTTACATGTATGTGAAGTTGTCTATGATGCATTTGATTTTTTTAGTCTTAATAATGTGTGACAAGCACTTTGAATTATGACTTGTGTTGTGTACCAGTAATGTTTATCATGTGTAATGTTTTCAGCTCATGTACATTTCAATAGAAAAAATAATTTAGATGTCTAAAATCTTCACCCGTCGCAACGCACGAGCATATTGCTAGTAATCAATAATTAAAGCATTAGATAGAAGTGTAGGTTCATGTTTCTACATTTGTACATGTATGTTTTTTAGCTTCCTTAGCAGAAGATGTTGATTGCATGTCCTAGTAAAATTGCAGTACATATTATTGCAAAATATTGAGAGAGTTTACACCTTATGAAGTTGCTAGTTGCTCATCACAATAAACAAGTGGTAGATTGTGCTTACAAGTTTATTTTCAAATTTGGCCGAGTTGATCTCCTTTTTTATGCATGCAGGTGGCCCAATCTCAAAGACACATCCCCTTGCTGATGCCTTGTTCAAAGAAAACATCGAAGCTTTTGCTCTGTTTTGACCTTTATTACTTGACTCACTGTTCATGGTATTATGCTTCCTACTTGAATCAGATGGAGTTTCCTGAAACTTTTTTATTATATGTCAATGTCCATACTTTTGATGAGAGAAAAAGGGACATGTGCTTAAGCATTGAACTCACATAGCTGAGATGATTTCTTGTTTCCTTACAAGGGGTAGTGACATGCCACGATGTGGTCTGGGTGACCTTGAAGATGCAGACGTCACCAAGCTCGAGACTGTTCTCCAAGGAGAACCTCCTCCACCCAAGACCAAGTCGGTAGCTCATATTCTTGCACGGAACAGCTCGCACCAGCAATGATTTTTCTGTATTTCTCATACGGGTCCTGAGGATGACTCTGCAAGATTGTCTGTTCAACCCAATTGCTTCACAAAACTTATTCACCACAGCATGCAACAATTGCAATCACACTGAGGCCCATGTTTAACTAGATAGTACAGTGGATAAATAATGCCGGCTAAATCTGAACTCTATGGGGTTCAATAAAAAATAATTCACCAAGTGTGTGTACAGCACAGACACATATTATATAAAATCATGTATTTTGATAGTACTAATTTAATGTGTTCCTTCCACTTAGCATGCACATAGAATTAATAAAAGCTGTAGACGAAAATCTCAAATGCGCACCCATGGGAAAAATAAGATTCAACATACTCAACAGGGAATGTTTGCTTATGCTTAGATGTTCCTTAAGGGTGTTGGCATTGATCTGCTTCATCATCAATGATGGCGATCCAATTTTATAAGTTCTCATCCATAATGGTCGTATTGGTTTCTTTTCACCGTCACTATTTGCTTCCTGCTGCTCCTGATCTTCAATATCTGCCGATACTCGACAAGACAAAAAAGACATGTACTTTGGCATTTAAATAAAATTCAAATCTATTACTAACATATTCAAAAAATATGGTAACATATTTTTTTCGCTCACCTTGTGAATCTATGGGTTCTTTGTGCTTGCACTCCTCGTATCCATTGGAGTTAAACACTTTGACTCTAAACACCATGTTTACCCCCGTATCTTACAACGATAGCATCAGCTTTAGTGAAGTTATGGAACACCAGAAACTGTGACCAGTCCGGTTTTACAAAGAACACATCCGAACCATTATTCTCGAGCTCATGAATATGAGAAAGTTTGTTATGGGGCCCAAAAACTTCAGCTGTACGATTGTTGCCACACCCGATTTTACAAAACAAACCAAGTGTACCCTGTATGTGTGCCGGGATCAAGTTTCACACATACAGTAAGCCAGTAGTGTATAACAGATACAGTATCACTTAAAATAAACTATATAAATGTCTTACAAGTCTATCAGAGTACAGCAAATCCTAGAAACGAAGGCTCCAAACTTCATAGGCAATCGACTGGGGGTTGCGTACGCCTAGAACTCAACACCATCTTCATCAGCTTTATACACCTTCTTCTTCTGAGTAGCAATTAGCAAGGTTGAGTACACTTATGGTTGGTACTCAGCAAGGCCACAAGAAATAACCAGAGACAATTTAATATCAACTTTAAGTAAATTAATCATCCGAGGGTCCAGGCCACTCTTAACCGTGAGTACGGCTAATATATCAGTTTTACACTCTGCGGAGGTTGTACAATTTCACCATAAGCCGCGTAAAAGTTCAAAAAAACATTAAACCCAACATATTGTGCGGATCAGGCACACATCACACTACCGAGGTGTGACTGCATAGGGACGCTACGAGGCCTTTACAAAGAATCACTCGATGTATGTGTTGGCCCCCTTCCATGCTAGTATATTGGAGGGCAGTCCAGCTTCCTCGTCCGAGCCTCTTACACAAACCAGACCGGTAGCCACTGGCACATCCCAACATACAGTACCAACACAACAAAGATATCATCTAATTAATCAGCAAGGACCGGAGCCCATTAGTTCTCATGGTTGTACTGTTTTCCCGGGTGGTCACTCCATGTTCCAATTAAGATCAACATGATATTGTAATTAAACCATAGATAGAAGGATGGTTAGGGACACTTGCCTTTATGCAACATAAATAACACTACTCAGAGTTCCCAGCTCTTGTTATTGCTCCTTTAATCTTCAAAGCACTCGAACTGTGTTCCTTCTTCTCGTAGCAATCATCGAGTAATCACACAAGCATACAACTACACAAGCAAACAAGCAAATACAACAACTAAGAACTATACACCGATAAAAAAAAGCTTTAAAAGATCGCACTAAAGATAGGGCTTGATACTATGGTCACGCAACCACAAGAAAAGTAAAAAACAAAGCTATGGTTGACAGGATAACACTATCGAAAAGATTTGGATGATTAAACAAATAGACTATATCCTGGACATATTCTAATTAGGTAAAAACATGCATATAGGTCATTTTAGAAAAATAACTCATTTAGAGTTAACACAAATGGTATTTGGATTTGGACATTTGGAAAAGACGGAGTATAGTTAGTCATATTTTAATTATTCATTCAAGTATAAATTATTCCAATTAAAACATGAACTTTGAAATATAATATATGAGAGCATCTAATCGAATAACTTTATGAACCGAGTTGAACTAATCATATTATTAGTAAAACACGTTTATTTCACGTCATATAGGAACAATCGAAAACTCGAATTGTAACTCTAATTTGTTTTTAGATTAAAAAAGCTAGTTATCATAAACATTAATCATATTCATGTTGGTTTATGAAAACCAAGATATAACCTATAAAATTTATTTAGAAATCTAATTGAACAGATATTAATCATATTAACATCAATACGAAAAACATGAGTATAAACCTTAATTTGCTTTTAATTAAGAAAACATGATTGAGTAACATTTAATCCATTCAATACAAATAAAATTCAGAAATAATTTATATGTCAGTTAATAGTGCTAAGGTGTAGTTTAAGTTGATATGAAGCTAACGCAACAAGAACGAATTAAATCAGAGTTAAAACGTGAAAACTATGGACTAAACAAGATTTTCCTTATTTCAATCTAGCAGGGGGTTTATGTAAAAAAGTACTAAAAGGATATGGTAGAAAATTACAAGATTCGTTGAGGGTCTTACATAAAAAGCTTGAGGCAAAACACGATGAAAGGCTCGGTGCGATGACGAGACGAAGAATGAGCACTAGCAGAAGATATGGGGGAAAATACTACCTTAGGGAATCACAAACGAAGGGGCCTCCCTGTAAAGGAGTCTATGGTGTGCCTTTTTCAGAGAAGAGGTGATTCATATATATATATAGGGAGAAAAACTCCTCATCTCGATGTCCGTTAGCAATATGGGACTAAATGATGGTTTGGTCCCTTTAGTGCTAATGGGCTTTTAGAGATATCCCAAAGTGCTAATGGGCTTTGAGATTTGGCCCAATAAAATGGTGAGATGGATTTAGGCTAAAACAATTTTAATCTGGGCCAAGGCTGGTGTATCAATGATTAGGGCAATTTTTATTCTCGGAATAATTAACTTCCTGGTTATAAAATAATTCCAGATAAGTCCAGAATTCATATTAAAACTATGAAAAATATTCTAAAAATTCTAAAACTCCTAGGAAAAATCCCAAAGATAGAGTTGGATATGAGGAACCCAAGTAATATATCTGGAGCTCATAAAAAAGATTTTAGCATGTTCAAAAAAATTGGAGAATGCTCTAAGAAATTAGGAATAAATCCCAGTAAAATCTGGAAAATTCCCATAAGGCTTCTACACGCAGTTTTAAAAACTTTGCACACATAAAGGCACTAATCGCAAGCAACATACATTTTTTTGACCTACTTTATTTTAACTTAATTTAGCAATTAAATCTTTCCTATACTAAATTCCCTAAAAATTATAATAAATCTCACATAAATTTTAAAAATTAGCGAAAATCATTGTATTAATGAAGTTACTATTCACATCCTAAAATTTGGAAATTTTAGGGTGTGACAATTGATCAGGTACTGGTATATAATGTTTGGCAAACTCAGCAGGTATTACCTGCAATAGCATAAGAAAAAGAGTTGAGTTAGGCCCTTCCAATAATACTTTAGAAAACAAATTAGCAGGAGAAGCAACCATCTGCAAACCAGCTTTTCCATAACATCTCTGGGAAGCACTATGATGAACTGTGGCTTCCTGTTCCGGGCAGCATCTTTGCTGCTCTCCCCTTAGACTGAAAAAAATAAATTACGATGACCAATCAGTTTAGACTGAACAAATTCATTCATTTGGGTAACCATGAATTTGCAGCATGGAATTACTGTAGGCAAGATATTTCATCCGGTAAACTAAAGCATCCATCGCATTAGCAGGTGAGAATTAAACTTTGCTTTGAGACTTTGACACCAAGATAAGAACGAACAGATCCAAGATTTCTATATACAGAAAACGAATCAACCTATACAGGCGAGCAGTTTTTTTTGCAATTTAGTCCTTTTTTTGTTAGAATTTTACATATAGACCCGTGGCGAAAACAATTGCATAAATGGACCTCTGGAACCCGCAAGGCGCAAGGATGTTCAGCGCCGTGCCTTGACACCTCAGCGCTAGCCTGGCATCCGTGCTAAATGAACGGCGCCAAAGGCCATGGCGCCGTGCTATGTAACCATGGCGCTAACTACCGTGGCGTCGTTCTATCAGATTTAACCCGCTGCCGTGGGCTCGCCTTCCTCCCGCACCCAGCTCTATTTCTTCTTCACCCGAGGGCTGGCGGCGCCCTGTCTCTCTCTCTCGTCTCGCCGGTGCCCCCTCAGATCCACCGGTTTGGGGTGGTTTTCGTGCCGCCGGCGACCCTGCCCGGGGAAGGTGAGCTCGCTCCGCTCCATTGTTTTTGTCTGTAGATTTTGCCTTATTTTGTGTAATGGCGTGGTGGAGTTAACCTATATAGATGCACCCTAATAAGGGTCCTTAACTCTATTTTTCTCAAAATGTAAGCTATTCACGTCATATAGGAACCCACTATATCAGACGCTACATCACCATCCACTAGGACCATCAATTTATATCTTCCACCGATTTTCTATGACTAATAGCATCCATCCATGTAATTTATTAGTCTTTGGGAGTACAATGCTACAAAATTTCCATAGAAGGAATACATGGATGGTCAATCATTTAAGGTTGTGTTTGGATCTTAGGGACTAAAGTTTAGTCCCTCAAATAAGTGACAATTAGTAGCATTAAAAAATAAACTAATTATAAAACTAATTAAATAAGTCATATCTACTCCGCGAGACGAACCTAACAAGCCTAATTAACCTATAATTAATAAATAATTATCAAATTATTACTGTAGCATTATATTATCTAATCATGACTAATTAGGCTTAATAGATTCGTATCGTAAATTAGTCCTCGCTTATGTAATGCATTTTGTAATTAATCTATATTTAATACTTCTAATTAGCATTCTTTCATTTGATGTGACGGGACTAAAATTTTAGTCCCTGGAACCAAACACCCCCTAAGAGTCGTACTCTCTCAATAAAATGAACATGTTTTCATATATAATGTTGTTTGCAAAAGAAGGTTGCCATGCAATCACCTTAGTGTTTCTATTTTCAAATTTCACCTTAAAATCATTAATCAAGTATAATGTCGTTTGCAAAAGAATATTGCCATAAAATCAACTTAGTGTTTCTAATTTTATATTTCACCTCAAAATTTTGTCTAAGAAATTCCCACAAACTCCCACGGAGAATCAAGTCTACGACCTGTGCAGTGTTACTAAAGCGACCTCTCCAGCTCAACTAGAGGCCCGTTGCTTATGATGAGATAATGTCTCCCCTAACCATGGCACCACACTATCACTTCTGGTTAGGAGGATGCAACCATTTAATATAAAAATTTGTGAAACTTTTTAATTTCTACAGGCCACATCTTAGTCCGATCGGTCTGATTTTTTATGGTCCCCCTTATATGCTCATAAAATATTAGAAAAATAAAAAAAGTTAAGTTCACCATATTGGTAACAGGCATCGATGGGCATCAATCGTCCGTTACAAATGTGGTGCACTTTGGTAAGGACGTTATTAAAGTCCGTTACCCGTTACCAATATCATTGGTAATGGGCATTGTTGATGTTCATTACCGATAACAAGTTAATGGTAACGGATCGACTTTAATGTTGTCAAATGGGACGGGCCTTATTTGTAACGGATGCTAATGACGTCCGTTACCGTTATCGGTTTTTGTAACGGACAACATATGCTTGTTACCAAGACGGTATTATGTATCTTCGATTTTTCATGTAGTGTTTCGTCGCTAAGAGAATAGAGAGAGAGAGAGAGCTGAGAATTGTAGAGCTGATGGTTGTGAATACATGATGTCGATGTGTCGCTCATCAGGCAAGTGGCCTGGTCTTTAATTTCCCTGCTTCTGAAACCTGGTGCCAACTACAAAACATCATCTATTCATTGTGGGAACTTTGCAGTTCGTTCAAACGATGCAAGTTTGATCCTTATTTCTCATTCTGGCCTATCAGGCAACCCAAGCACCAGCACATATAGCTGGCCACACAAAATAAAAATTGGTGGTAACATAATACTAATTAATGAGCTATGGCACAAGCCGGGCTCGAAGACTGAATCTTTATGTGGCCTATCTTGCCGTGACGGCGATCTTCATGCCTTTCTGGCAGTGTCCTGGGATGCCGCAGACGAAGAAGGACATGCCGCGGGCAAGGGTGACACGGTCGCTGCCGGAGCTCCAGACGGTGGCGTTGTGGGGCACCTCGCACATGCTGTACTGAGCCACGGTGCTCACTTGGACAACGTTGTGCGCGCCGTGCTTGTAACTGAACACTGAACCCAGCCAGGAAGGGTATGTAGTTGAGTCACGGTAGAATTGAGCAGCCTACGCTAGCTAGTCAGCAAGTGAAAAACATCAGGAAAGAAAAGATACTTACAGAGTACGTCGCCGGCCCTGAAGGGCTTGTAGTTGGGCCATCCAAGGACGTCGAAGCTCCAGCCGGCACTGTCGCCGACGGGCCACAGCCTCGAGTCTGGAGCCTCCTTGCCTCCATCACTGCCTTGTGCAAACACCATGACACATATGAGCACCATGAAAATCTCACTGCTGCCGCTTCTGGTGGCTCGTGGCATTTCTATGAATAATGTTGAATATCTCTCGATCAGTTCCTTTGTAGCAATGCAACCAGAAACGATAAGAGGAGTACAGGTAGTATGGTTTGCGATGGCTAGCTGTAATGAACTTTCGTTCTGAAATGAAGACTTGGCTTGGAGGGTGGAGGGAGAGGCGCACCTTCTTAAGTAGTTGACATACCTGGGGTATGTGTGACAAACAAAATTAAAGGTAGCTACACTTGTGGCATGACTGGCTGCCAAGAAAGTGTGACAAACAAAATTAATGGTGGCTACACTTGTGGCAAACTTTGAAAAAACAAAATGAGTTTATGACATATCGCTACGGGAAACCAGCAAACACTCGGCAAACCCCAAAAACACTCGGCAAAGCCTTCGATGTGCCGAGTCTATATTTTGTGCCGATGTGCCGAGTGTCGTTTGTTTGCCGAGTGTATCCTTATAGACACTCGGGCGCCCGATAGAATACACTCGGAAAATATGTAGACACTCGGCATATACGGGGTTTCCCGTAGTGCATGGGTTTGTGTGGTCATTAAGAAAGCTCAGCATGCAACTGCTGTAGTCTCAAACATGTGCATAAGAAACGGTAGCACACCTAATGTGTGTGGTTTGGCAAGAACCGGCAATAAACAAGTACTCAAAACCACAACAACCAAGAGAGAGCATGCTTATGGTACATTGCATTGCTTGTTTATTTAGGAGTAAGAAGGTTAGACGCATTACTTCCCTCTGCCTCTGGTTTCCATGTGCAGTATGCAAGAGTGAAGACATTTATTTGCTTTAAATAATAGCATAGACTAAACAGATATACAGTAATTATTAATCAGATGCTGTCATTTTTGGTTCATTAATGTCACACCCGGATTTTCACAGAAACCCGAATGCGGCCATATGTGTGCCAGGAAGTCATAGTACACATATAGCAAACAAATATAATATAACAGAGTACAAATGCTGAATAAATATCTCATTAATAATGTTTTACATCAGAGTGCATCATAAATAAACTAACCAAATAACAGCGGAAGACTAATAAACTCTCAAACTAATGGAGCCGCAATCCACAGGGACTCTGACTGGGAGACCACAGCTCAGTAGTACGGTAAATCTTCAGGAAACTCAGCAGCAGACTCATGCCTAGCCAATCTGTTTACCCATCCAGGATATTGTTGAATAAAATGAAGCGGCCCTACAGCTTTGGGGAAGGGCGGCGAGCACAGCCAGGGGGTTCAATTCGGGGGTTGTGCGTCGGTGGCGGCCACCGACAGTGATCCGCGGCGGAGTTTCGCCGGCGAGGATGGGGGCGCTATGGTGCACGGTCCTAGGCATGGAGTGGCTTGCGAGCATCAGGAGGGGATGGCGCGCTCACCTGGGCGGTCTAATTTGGTGGCGGAGTGTCGACGATGAGGGCCAACGAGGGCGGGCGGCGGCACTGAGTGGGGCGAGAAGGGCCTTGCTGGGTTGATGGCTCGGTGGGAATGCTTGGTGGGGGTTGTGGAGCTGCGGGGGCTACTTAAATAGGCTCGGGAGGGGGTGCTTAGCGGGCGAATCGCGGAAGATCGGTGACGGCCGGCGATCGGGGGGGGGGGGGTTTCCTAAGGGGGAGAACATTCCATGCCGGTGCTGAGCAAGGAAGGAAGGGGAATCGTGGGAAATCCTCGTGGGAGCTCCGGCGGCGGTCCACAAGCGAGGGGGAGGGCCGTGGCAGCTGGGCCGAGGCGGCGGCGGGTCGCTGAGGCCGGCCTGGGCGTGGGCGGGAGGAAGAAGGCGGGACCGATAGACGGGCCCCATCTGGCAGTGGGAGAGGGGACGGAGGAGAGCGCTTGGCGCGTTGGGCCGGCTCGGGAGGAGCTGGGCCGCGGAAGAGGGCTGGGGAGTGGGCGCGCGAGCAGGCCGTGCGGTAGGAGGGAAGGTGGTGGGCCGAACCAGGGAGAGAGTAGAGGGGGCAGAAGCGAGCCAAGGGAGGAGTTTAGGGGGAAAAAGTGAACTCTGCAGGAACTAACTTTTCTAATGATCCAAACAAGGTGATTCCACTTTGAATTTAAATAAATTTAAACTCT
>OAMR01001335.1:52912-69580 GCA_900205405.1 Echinochloa crus-galli
GAAACTCAGCAGCAGACTCATATCACTGATCCATCTGTTACCCATCCGGGATTTTGTTGAATAAAATAGCAAGTGTAAGTAAACAATTACTTAGCAAGTATAGCACGGGTATGAAGGCTCAAAATAGGCTAGACACGGCTCAACTGCATTAGAATTTTTAGTTGGTTCATTTTAACATTAACCAAATTACTACAAGTGGATAAATCCTGGTTGCAACCCAATTAATAAAGTATAAGTTGCATTAAATAAAAATAAACACCATCTTCTAATAAAAAAGGATCCATGCCGCTCGTGACCCTGAGCAAGGCTATCATGATAGATTTTACACTCCGCAGAGGTTTTGCCCTTTACCCACCAGTCGCGTAAACGTTCAAAAGAACGTTGCACCCAACCACGCACATCAACACTTCCGAGGAATGATTGCATAGGGACGCTACGAGTTTTTTCACAAGACACCCTAACAAGACAGTGGCCGATTATGGTACAACACACGGAATCTGGCCCAGGCACCGAGATTGACTGACCCTCAGGGCGCAACGTGAGGGGGTCAATGGCGTCCAGAGCGCGGGCTACGCAAGCCAACCAATGCGCAACGTGTGGAGCTCCAACGTGAGGGCTCCCAGCACGGGACTGTGCCTAACGAGACATAGCCAATGATAATCCTCCTCGGTGGATCAAGACATACTCTCACCCATGCTTCCCATAACGCCGTTGGCCCCGACGGTAACCACTGACAAGCTAGAGCCGTACAAGCTACTTGACCAAGACCAGAGCCATAATAGTTCTAGCGGTGGCGACAGGCTCCTGGGTTGCCACATTAAGAACCGGACCTTACGGAGAGACACTAGAGCAAAGCACATAGCACATGCTCTAGATCCCTAAACCAAGTTGCTAAAAAGCAAGTTTTATCATTAATATTGAAGTGAAGCATTAAGTCAAAATTAACAGTTAAATAATAGTGATAGTAGCTACGCATAGCAAAGATTCTACCCATATGTAATAATCCCAAGGTAACAAGAATAGGAGTAAACAAACTAGGTACAACCTTAATAGGACATCAATTTAGACACATGCATATGAAAGTAAATGTATGTAAAAAAAGTGTGTTTAGGTAGCAAGGATTGTCCGTGCTATAACTTGCCTTCCTCAAAGGGCGGCTGCTGCTGCTGCTGCGAGTCCTATTCCGGAAAGTCCTCTACGTACTCGAAGTCCAACGCGAAAGGCTCACCGACTGGACACGGATCACCACACAAACATCCATGCAAGCCAATACATGCAAACAAATAATAATCTATTAGAACAGTACACCAAACAGTAGAAACAGTACAGATAAAGGTTATAGAAATAATCTACGCTTCACTACGAACACATGAGCGCGAAAATCACACTATTCGGAGCTAAAACGAAAAAGATATGGGTTTTCTAAGTTCTAGAGACCTGCTGGCAATATTTAAAAAATTTCAGGGGCTTATTTGAAGAAAACCGAGGACCTATATGTAATTATGAGTTAAAACAGGAGGGCCTACGCGCAAAAGGGTTAAATAAGGATGGCAGGATCCAATTTTCAAAAACTCAGGGCGTTATTCGTTAAAAACAGGACCGATGTGTAATTATTTTGAACTGGGGCTGGAGCGCGGGTTGATTTTCAAAAATTGGAGGGGCTCTTTAGCAAATGTGGCTCAGCTGACCGTTTTTCTCGAGTTTGACTCGTGGGTGGGGTTTTGTGGACCGTTGGATCTCGATCCAACGACTCAGAGGAGATCGGGGGGAGGGGGTGACCGACGGCGACAGGGGCGCGGCGGCACCACTTGCTTCCGCGGTGGGGACTCGCCGGAGCTAACTCGATCCGGCGTTCCCTGCTGCCATTCGCTATGGGGTTTGGTCGAGGAGGGAGCTGGTGGCATTGGGAGTTCACCCAGAGGGTTCTCATCGGCCGTGAGGTGGCGCAATGGCCGGGCGACGTCGATCAGCGGCGGTGGTTCGCCGGCGGTGGTGGAATGCATGCTACGGCGCATGAGAGCGGTAGTGGGGTGGCTTGGGGGCTTCTTTACCTCGTGGCGAAGCTCCTGGTGGGGCCTAATTGGCCGGGGTGGCGCTGTGGCGACCGGTCGGCGGTGGCGGCGCTCGGACGGGGAACGGGCGGCGCTGGAAGCTCGGGTGAAGAGCGCAGCTGGGCTCGGGAGGCTTGAGAGCGTCTTGGTGAGGGTTGGAGAGTCGCGGTGGTGCAGCTTTTATAGCGGAGGAGGGCCACATTGGCGTGCGCGCCAAGAGATTCGGTGGCGGCGGCCGGCAGTCTCTTTCCATCGTGGGAGAGGGATTCCTTGTGGGGAAGGAAAGGCGACGAGGGGAAAGGTTCGGCGAAGCTTCGCGCAGGTCGGGCGGTCCACGGCATGCAGGAGGTGGCCCGGGTGTGGGGCCAAGGCGGCGGGCGGGCGCGGCGGTGAATGCGCCGGGGAGAGAGGAGTGTCGGGCGAGAGGAGAGGGAAAGGTCCGACGCGTGGGGCCGAGCGTCAGAGATAGAGAGAAGAGAAGGGGGGAAGGGGCTGGCGCTGTGGGCCGATTCGCTGATGGGCCGAGCGGGGGTGGTGAGCTGGGCTGGAGGGGGAAAAAGGTGGGGGCTGGGCCGGACAAGAGGGGAGTGGAGGGAGCACAAGCGGGCCACATAAAGAGTTCGCGGAGCAAAAGTGGACTCAGTCTAAAATTAACTTTTCTAGGGCTCCAAACAAGGTGATTCAAATTTGAAATTAAATAAATTGAAATATTTTAATATTCATAAATAATTCATTTAACCTATATTAATTATGAACATATTAAATAAAAACTAATAAATTACTAAAAAAATTTAATAGGTCATTTTTGGGTGTTACAATTAAGAACAAATATCTCAAGGGTAAATTCCTGTTAAGAACAAAATATCCAATGTTTCGGTCATGCTTGACATGACAGGGACACCATGCCACTAATTGCACAAGGAAATGTTAGTTGTCTCGTCACACGCTCTGGCATGGGTTGTGTGCCAGTTCATATGTTTTCTCAAACGTTGAAGCAATGTTTTTTTTGACACGGCATTGTTTTATTATACTACATATGGTGCTCTTATTAATGTAGTTAGATTTTATATCTAGGAGCATTATTCACGCGGACATATATATATATATATATATAAGGAAGGTATACTCTGTGGCCGGCCACAGAATAGTTATTCTGTAGCCATCTCTTTCTACTGTAGTTTTATGTAGTAATTTACTATAATTTCAATACATATTTATGTTAATTGGGTTACTATAACACACATGGAGATATTTACCATTATATTATTATTGTAAATTACTTAGTAAGAAGTTACTAAAATCTCATGTATTACTATAGTAATTATAGTAACTCAAAGTGGCTAAGAATAGTTATTCTATGGCCGCGCATACACAATAGGTTCTCCCCCTCTCTCTCTCTCTCTATATATATATATATATATTATATATAGTATATATATATACTAAGACCAGAATCTTGGTGCTGCAGCGGCTGTTTCCCGGTGCCATTTTGGCGGAACCTGGAGTGCGAGCGAGCGTGTGCCTCCTAACAGTCACAGAATGAGATTGGAGACGAAAGCAGGATTGGAACGGTGGTTGCTTCTGTCCCATACTTTGTATCAGTGAGTGCATCCTATTTCTGGTTATTCGTGTTATATTGTACACTGATTCGGTTTGGATTCAGGAATAAAAATGTGGGGTACAGGAAATCTTCTGCCTTCTTTCCTATTTTACTGAAAATAGTCTGCAATCAAGCAATAAAGATTCCATACTCAATGAGAAATATCTTGGTTGTCATACAACGAAGGAATAGTAAAAGGAGCACTGGCAAAAAAGTTACATGGTCGGATATACTCCAAATATATTGAGGGAAATCGCTCCATTCTGAAAAAAAAACAAAACACAGATAAGTCTATGATATATAACTATATAAGCAGGTGAGTTTACACAACGTAATAAGCATAGCAATAACTCTATCACCTGCACATGTTGAAGCTAAAGTCCAGCAAGGCGGTGCATGCGAGGGAGACTGTAGCCCCATTCTCAAGACCAGAACACAGTGCTATTATAGAGTGTTGTAGATAAAATTATTATGACAACACCATCTCAGGGCCAAAGAAATTTTGATATCTACAACAGCATTCTAGCATGCAACAACTTTCAATGGGTTTGCCTACCTGAATTTGGAGCGCATAAGAAAACATTTCCTGGTACATCCCAAGGTGACCATGTTTACTGATTTCCAATAAGATGACCTTTCCCTTTTTTATCGTTAATTTTGGATTATCACATTAATCCCGGAAACACTGGAATAATGGAGAAAAAGTCAAAGGACAATGCACAAACTCAATTTACTCATTGCAGCCAAGTTCAATTCCAGAGCAAGAGCAAGAAAACTATATGCTACATGAAACCAAGATAAGAATAATACCTAGCCAAAATGTAAAGTCACATTCACATTATTTCAAAAATTTATCAATGATAATAAATCTTCTTCTACAAACTGCCACTCTCACAATTACAACTCACCAGCCCAGAAAATCATAGAGGCAAACTCCAGGAAGTTATCGTGAGATAGCACCAAGGTTTGACAGCTGTAGAGACTGTTCTGCTGGAACCTAGACGTGCTGTGGGAAACTTATCAAACTAGGTGGTACCCCGCGCGTTACTGCGGGAATTTGTATAAAATTTGAAGATGCAATTTGAAAGTAAAAACACTAAAATGATTGCATTGCAATTTTTTTAAACAACAATGTAGAGGAAAACACATTCATTTTATTGAGAGAGAACTACTTAGCATGGTACTCGCAAAGACTAACACAATGCATAGCCGCAGAAAATCAGCAGAAGACATAAATTCATAATTCTAGTGGATGGTGACGTGGACAGCTTGCATGTTGAGAGAAGATCAAGTGGATGGTGACGTGGACATCTTGCATGTGGAGAGAAATAGGGGTGTGACTTTTAGTGGGTACCAATTATATAGTTGTTATAGATACAACCTGCTGTATGTAGCCACCTATCCAACCAAATAACATGCAAGCCCCGTCGTCTCAACTAAGCAGACCTGTATCTAATAACAAAGAAAACCAACACAACGAAACTGAAAGAGTCAATCAGCTTGGTACATACGGAATTATCAAGATATTTGCAAAAATTGTTCTGATATTTAAAAAAATTGTTCTGGCACATCAAATCTCACAGGAACTGAAATTCGGAGACGCAAACACGAGATTCTTTCATCCCAAAATAAATTCACGAAGACGCAAGGACTATATCACTGGGCTCAAACAAAACAACAGCTGGGCAGTCTCGCATGACCACAAAGCTAAAATAATCTCTGACCACTTTAGCGCAATGATGAGGCGCCCTAATCCTCGGCAGTTGGATATAAACTGGGACAAAATAAACCTCCCAACACACAACCTCTCCATTCTAGGCAAGCCGATCACAGAAGAAGAAATTAGATGGGCACTGAAGGAAATGCCGGCAGATAAAGCACCAGGGCCGGACCCCTTCACCGGAAATTATTTCAAGACTTGTTGGGAGATCGTGAAGGAGGATGTGACGGAAGCAGCAAATGCTTTCCACAATTTGCGTATCTCCAACCTGCCTCTAATTAACACAGCAAACATTGTACTTATCCCCAAAAAACAAGACGCCGTAGCCATCAGAGAGTACCGCTCGATCACCTTGATCCACTCCTTTGCCAAGATTATAACCAAGCTGCTAGCTCTCAGATTAGCTCTGCACATGAAATCCATCGTCTCCTCGGGCCAGAGTGCTTTTATTAAACAAAAGAGCATTCAAGATAATTTTATGACGGTCAGAAACATGGCGAGGCGTTTTCACCGAGCCAGGACCCCAGCCCTCTTCCTCGAGTTGGACATAGCGCAGGCTTTCGACTCAGTAAGGTGGGACTACCTACTCACGCTTATGCAGCGACTGGTCTTCCCACCCTGTTGGCGCGACTGGATAGCGGCGCAGCTCCAAACCTTGTCCTCACCGGTACTACTGTAACACCCAAAAATGGCCTATTTAAAATTATTAGTAATTAATTGGCTTTTATTTAATTTATTCATATTCAATATAGGCTAAATGAATTATTTATGAATATTAAAATCAAATATAAGTTGTAGAAATATTTTTGTTGCATTCATACTACTGCACTGCGTTTTGTTTGATGGCAAGTTAAGTTGGAATTTAAATTCTGTTTAAATTCAAATTTAATTTGCATTTGTTTGAAGCCTAGAAAAGTTAAATCTAGCTAAGTTCACTTTTGCTCCCTAAGCTATCCTCCCTGGTCCACTCGTGCCCCTCGAACTCTTTTCCCCTGCCCAACTCACCCCCGGCTCACCCCTCCTCCACCTGGGCCTCCTCCCCGCGCGCTGCCCAGCCCCCACTCTCCTTCCTCCCGTCGGCCCAGCCGCTTCCCCGGCCCAACTCGCGCGCCCCACTCTCCCCTCTCTCCCTCTCACTGCGTGAGGGGACCCGCCTGTCGGATCCTTCTCCTCTCCCCAGCGCCCTATGCGCCTCTTCCCCGGTGAAATCCCGTCGCGCTCTCCGGCCGACTCGACCCCTCCCCGCGCCCCCTGCCTTTCCCCCATGATCGCCTTCCCTCCCGAGCGCACTCCCCCTATGGAAAACTCCCCCCCGCTTGGCAAGTCCCGCCGCCACCGGCGCCCCTAATCCCGGCATGGCTGCCCGCCTAGGGATCCCTCCCCACCTATAAAAGCTACCCCCGGAGCCCGAACATCCTCACCAAGACGCTCTCAAGCCTCCCGAGCCCAGCTACGCCCTACACCCAAGCTTCCCGCGTTGCCCATCCCCGCCCGAGCTCCAACCGTCGTCGACCGGCCGCCACGGTACAGCTCCGGCCAAATCAAGTTGCCAGGAGCTCCATGCGAAGGTGAGGATCCTCCCAAGCTTCTTCTCGCTACCTGAAGGAACGTAGCACGCGTACGATCTTGTCGGAGCTCGTCCTCAGCTGCTCGCTGTCGAGCGCTGGCACCGTCGCTCGACTGCCATCGAGAGCCACCCAGATAGACTCCCCGCGTCGCCACGAGTCCGTAGGGCCAGATCACGTCAAGAACCGAGCCTCCTAGCGCCGGAACATCTCTTCTCCGGCCAGCCTCCGCCGCAGGAGCGGGCGGCACCACTGTTTCCTCTCCCCTGCCGGCGACACTTTCCACCCGAGTCAAACAGAGCAAATAACAGTCGGCCGCGGCAAATTTTCTAAAGAGCCCCTCCACTTTTTAGTAATCAACCCGTGGTCCTGTTTAATTCAAAAGTAATTCCGGATAGGCCCTGTTTATTATGAAAAACCCCCTGACATTTTTAAATATAGAACCCGCGGTCCAGCCAATCTCCTTTTACGCATTAGCCCTCAGGTTTTAACGCGTAATTACGTATAGGTCATCGGTTTTCTTCAAATAAGCCCCTGGAAAGTTTTAAATATTGCCAGCAGGTCCCTAGAACTTAGAAAACTCATATCTTTTCCGTTTTAGCTCCGATTAGTGTGATTTTTGCGCTCATGTGTTCGTAGTGAAGCGTAGAATATTTCTAGAAGCTTTGTTTGTACTGTTTCTATTGTTTGGTGTAATGTTCTAATAGATTATTATTTGTTTGCATGTATTGGTTTACGTGCTCGTTTGTATGGTGATTCGTGTCCAGTCGGTGAGCCGTTTGCTTTGGACTTCGAGTACGAGGACTTTTTGGAGCAGGACTGACAGCAGCAGTAGCAGCCGCCCTTCGAGGAAGGAAAGTTATAACACGAACAATCCTTGCTACCTACTCACTTGTAATAAATTATTTCATACCTGCATATGTCTAATTTGATGTACCATTAAGGTTGTAATCTTATCCTATCCTTGTTTACCTTGGGTTATTGCATTTGGGTAGAATCTTTGCTATGCGCACCTACTGTCACTATTATTTAATTATAAATTATGACATAATGGTTCACTTCAATATTAATGATAAAACCTGCTTTTTAGCAACATGGTTTAGGGAACTACAGCATGTGTTGTGTGCTTTGCTCTAGTGTCTCTCCTTAAGGTCCGGTTCTTAAAGCGGCAACCCAGGAGCCTGTCGCCACCACTAGAACTAATATGGCTCTGGTCTTGGTCAAGTAACTTGTTCGTCTCTAGCTTGTCAGTGGTTACCGGAGTGGCCGACGGCGCTATGAGAACCACTCGTGAGTGTATGGTTTGATCCACCGAGGACGGGTGATCCGTCGGCTATGCCCCCGTGAGGCATAGTCCCGTGCTGGGAGTCCCTGCGATAGGGAACTCCACACGTTGCGCATTGTTGGGTGTGATGCCCGCGCTTTGGACGCCATCGACCCCCTTATGGTGTGACTCCGTAGGCGTAAGTCGATCTCGGTGCCTTGGGCCATACTACATGTGTTGTACCATAGCGGCCACTGTCTTGTCAGGGTGTCTTGTGAAAAACCTCATAGCGTCTCTATGCGGTCACACCTCGGTAGTGTGATTTTTGAGGTCTGATCCACCTCCGCGTGGTTGGGTTTAATGTTTTTTTAGCTTTTACGCGACTGGTGGGTAAAGGGCAAAACCTCCGTAGAGTGTATAATCTATCATGATAGCCTTGCTCAGGGTCACGAGCGGCATGGATCCTTTTTTATTAGAAGATGGTGTTTATTTATGTTAAATGTCACTAATACTTTATTAATGGGGTTACAACTGGGATCAATGTTGAAAATTGCGGTCTATAGAATTTAGCGGAGTACTTCTAAAAAAGCTATAGGGGCAATAGCGCAGCTATAGCGAAAGCTACAACATTTAGCGGTATGCGAAAAAACTATCAAAAATTAGCCCTAAATATTACCAATTTTATGATTTCCAGCTCATATTCCGTAAGTACATGCAAACATTAGTAAATACATAAGAAAATGAGCCGCAATTCACAAGATATATCATAAATCGTACTTTACTGTTTATAAATCATAAGTATATAAGTTCATTAGTCAAACATAGCGGTGTTAGCGGAGCTAAGCTATTGAATTTAGCGGCGCTATTTCATGATATAGCGGAGCTAGCGGCATTAGCGGTAATATTTGCAATATCGTAGCGGTCTTTGTCTCAAAAAGCTATAGCGGGATATTTGCAACATTGACTGGGATTCATTCACTTGTAGTAATTTGGTTAATGTTAAAATAAACCATCTAAAAATGCTAATGCAGTTGAGCCGTGTCTAGCCTATTTTCAGCCTTCATACCCGTGCTATACTTGCTAAGTAATTGTTTACTTACACTTGAGCCGTGTCTGCTACTGAGTTTCCAGAAGATTTACCGTACTACTGAGCTGTGATCTCCAAGTCAGAGTCCCTGTGGATTGCAGCTCCATTAGTTTGATAATTTATTAGTCTTCCGCTGTTATTGCTTAATTCATTTATGAAGCACTATGATGTAAAACTTTATTTAATGAAGAATTTATTCAAGCAGATATTCTCTGTTTATCATATTTGTTCACTATATGTGTACTATGACCTCCTGGGCACACATATGGCCGCATTCGGGTTTTTGTGAAAATCCGGGTGTGACAATGGTTGAGAAACATGACGCTAAAATCTCAGTATCCCAACTTGTATAATATAGCTAAAACATGCCATTGTGGCCGATGTCTTTAGTGCTATTCCACTAGATTTCCTTCAGGAGGTCATTAGTGGGATTAAGCGGCTAGAATGGCACAACCTGGTGGGAAATATTATGAATGTCAACCTTGGTGTAGGGAGAGATACTTTCCAATGGTCACTCAACAAAAATGGCGCATTTACTTTTAAATCCATGTATACATACCTCGTTAGCAATGAAATTAGAGGAGATTTGGCCTATGAGATTACCATTAAAAACAAATTTTTTATATGGTATCTAAAAAAGGTGCTATTTTAACAAAGGATAACCTTTCTAGGAGAAACTAAAATGGGGATAAACATTATAGCTATTGTAGTTCAATGGAGTCCATTGACCATCTTTTCTTCCATTGTTATGACGCCAAATTTATCTAACGAGCCGTGCATATAGTATTCAGTGTAGCTCCACCAAGAAACACAACTGATATGTTGAATCAATGGGCTAGACTAAGAGGTTGTAAAATAAGTCTTAATTTACTGACGGATAGGACAACTATATGTTGGGCGATTTGGTTGACTAGAACTGAGAGGGTTTTTAACAAAAGCAAATCCAAAACCTTTTTGCAGATACTATTTGTTGGCGGTCGTTACGGTATGATTTTGACCGCCAATTCTCGGGAATAAATGAGATTGCATTGTTCATTTCATGCACTTAGGTTTATAGTCTAATAAAGTTCCACAAGTTTTGATAAATATGTGATGTGAAAGTACATAATTGAGCAAACATGGACTAAGGGGGACAAAATAGCCATTTCGACCGAACCACCCCCTTAGCCCATTCATATGTGGCAAACCACCACATGGGCAAACACACTTAGAGAAGGTCGAGCCCATGAATTCCATGTCACCAGTGACCGGGCGAGATCACACGAATCGCTGATGTCATCAATCTGAGGCAAATAAGCACAAACCGACCAAACCCATCCGGTGGGAAGCAATCCTAGATGTCCACAAGACAGATGCGGTGCAACGGAGGGTTGCTAGGCATTGGGCCCAGTTCGGCCAAACATTCCAGTTCGGCTAAAGTCCCCACGTGCACCAAACCGCCTCACAACCAACATCAAGAAGCAATCCAAGTCGTAAGAGGTAAGGCGATAGATGTTGAGTTAGGCTAGTCTAGTTGTGTGAAAATCCGAGTGTGACAACTACTCAATGGGATACCCACACAGCCGATCCAGCATGGCCGCGGTCTATGGAAAGGCGATCCTTTATCTCCGCTGCTCTTCGTCATCGCCATTGAACCACTACGGCTACTTAAGGAGTCAGCGACGGAAAATGGTCTCATTAGCAAGTTGTGAGGACGAAACCTAAACCTTCGGGTCTCTATGTACGGGACGACATGGCCATCTTTATCAACCCAATAAAAGATATTTATGAAGCACTCTGATGTAAACATTTTATTTAATGAAGAATTTATTCCAGCATATGTTCTCTGTTTATCATATTTGTTCGCTATATGTGTACTATGACTTCCTGGGCACACATATGGCCGTATTCGGGTTTTTGTGAAAATCCGAGTGTGACAACTACTCAATGGGATACCCACACAGCCGATCCAGCATGGCCGCGGTCTATGGAAAGGCGATCCTTTATCTCCGCTGCTCTTCGTCATCGCCATTGAACCACTACGGCTACTTAAGGAGTCAGCGACGGAAAATGGTCTCATTAGCAAGTTGTGAGGACGAAACCTAAACCTTCGGGTCTCTATGTACGCGGACGACATGGCCATCTTTATCAACCCAATAAAAGATGATGTCACAGCTTTGACAAAATTGCTCAAGGGCTTTGGTGAAGTGTCTGGGCTCGTCAACAACTTCCAAAAATCAAGTATCGTGCCAATCAGATGTGCTGGAATAGACTTGGATGGCACACTCAAGGATCTGCCGGCAATGAGAACAAACTTCCCGGTCAAATATCTCAGCCTCCCACTTTCCACCACAAGATTGAGAAGGCTCGATTTTCAGGGCTGCCGGAAAACTCACTGTCTGGAACGGCAGGAACTTAAACTCGGCTGGGAGGTTAACTTTAGCAATATCTGTCCTAACATCCCAAGTAGTCTACCTACTCACGGCAATGGAGGCTCCAGTGGAGGTCTTGGAAGAACTTGACCACACAAGAAAGCGATTCTTCTGGGCAGAGGCAGCACCCATCACAGGAGGGAAATGTAAAGTGAACTGTGTGCGCTCCGCGAGACCCAAGGACTCAGGTGGACTTGGTGTGCTGAACCTCAAAAGATTTGCGTGAGCTCTAAGGCTCAGATGGTTGTGGCAGGAATGGAAGCAGGATAACAAGCGTTGGGTGGGGTCCGAGGTGCCCTGTAACAGAATTGACAGGTTACTCTTCGCTGCAGCAACTAGCATCTCCATTGGAGACGGAACTAAAACCTCTTTCTGGCATAACGGTTGGGTACAAGGTCGGCGGCCAATCGATATGGCACCGGGCATATATGCAATATCGAGGAAAAAGAACTGAAATCTCAAGGAAGCGCTGCATAACCAAAATTGGATTACAGATATAAACATAATGCACCCCACCTTCGTTGCAGAACACTTCAAGGAGTTCGTCGTGCTATGGCGGATCACTAGTGCAGTACAGCTACAGCCGGAGGTCCCAGATGAAATCAGGTGGAAACTTACGGCAGATGGGAACTTTTCGACCAAATCGGCATACGATGCGCAGTTCATTGAATGCACAAATATAAATTTTGAAGGAATAATTTGGAAGGCCTAGGCACCGAACAAATGCAAGATGTTCAGCTGGTCAACAATACAAAACAGACTCTGGACTTCTGACAGGCTACAGAAGAGGGGATGGGATCACCACCCGGTCTGTCCCATGTGCCGTTCAACTATGGAAACCGCTTTACACCTTTTTGCCGAATGCAGATTCACTCATCGAGTTTGGGCAAGCTTCTCCGTATGGACCGGGATTCGGGAACTGCACCCGGCCTCCTGGCCACAATATGGCTCTGTGTGGCCGTGGTGGACAAACATAGCAAGTACAGGGGAATGCTCGAGCAAAGGACTGCGCTCTCTCATCATTTTAGTTTCTTGGGAATTGTGGCTAGAGCGGAACTCCAGAATCTTTGAGCACAAAGAGTAGCATTTCCAAAGGGTTTTGGACAAAATTAAGGAGGAGGCAGCTATGTGGATATTTGCGGACGCAAAGCACCTCGCCTTGATTACAGCGGGGACATGACACAGGAGTCTGTCCATACCAGGCTCTTTGAGTTTGTTTTTGTTCCTGTCTTTTTTGTAAATATTTTACACTCTTTGCCCATCTGGGTCTCCTTTTTAACATAAATAGTCAGCTCTCCTGCCGGTTTCGTTCAAAAAAAATCTCACAGGAACAATTGATCTCTCACCATGTCAGAATACTTGCGTGAAGCAGATGTAAATGCATGGTGGTAAACAATAAAGCGCCTCAAAAGGAAAAGATACTAAATTTTGATATTGACATTAGAAAAGCTTTAAATTCCACTCCATGATCATGCAGATGCTCCAGAAATAGGGTTTTGGACCTAGATGGAGATACCAGATATCATCAATCTTCCCCCTCCTCCACAAGTGTCATGACCAAATGACAGTTTTTGCAGTAGCAGCCTTTCAGAACAAGAGTGGATAACAACAATAGACCCTCAAGATATATAAAATGGAAAAAATAACGAATACAAACAACTGCAACTATTATGTTTTGAAAGCCGGGAAGTTACATAAAGCCATTAACCCACATGCAATTACTGTGTGTGTGGTTGGATGGTTTGGTACTTTGGTGACTGAGTCCACGTAAACCATGAATACCCAGAGCTCAAGTAGAACAAGGCATGCTGAAGTTCCTCGGCCGGGGTGAACACTGGTGCCATCAGAGATGCAGCAGAGCGGGGCAATGTACGGCATGCTGCACTGTAGTGCGCATCACGAATTACGGAATTGTGGGACACTAGATCCCGGATGGAACATTGCCATCTCCTCCCTCCGTTTCTTCCCCATAAGTACTCATGTGTGGAAAATTATCAGATGCGGGCTGAAATCAAATCTCTAGAGGCTGTTCAGCTACGTTAAGAACCCTCTCCGCTTGTAGTGCTGCAGCTCACAAGACTGCCCATTTCATCTGCCGTGGACATAGTCAGCCCTGTAGTATCAAAAGGAGAATGCCTAGACATCTAGTAACCACTACACCCATGCACATATGCGTCAATCATCTCCATGTGCCGCTAACGATATCATCTATACCTAGTTTGTATCAATTTCCACTAGTCAGATACAGGATGCCAAGTACATGATCAGAGACAGGATATATAGAGGACATGGACATTATTTATCCTTTTTTGGCGAGACGTCCACTCTCCATAACATTATCAACATCAACAAAAGGTTCTATCATTTGATTTGATCCAATAATAAACGGGAACAATGAGACTTACAATCACTACTGGAGAAGCTCACATCCGCTGCGCTCATATGCCTCGGCCCTGTTAAAATCCGGTGCTAATAAGCCTTTACCACCGGGTCAAAATGTTAGAAGTCTGAGAGGAGAAGGTGGGAAGACTTTAGCACCGGTTGGTGACAACACCCGGTGCTAAAACCCACATATTAGCACCGGTTATAGCTACCAACCGGTTGCTAATTTGCCAAAACTCATTTAGCACCGGTTGAAGAGAACAACCGGTGTTAAATGAGGAGCACTCACGGTAGGCAGCACTCCTCCCTTCTCCTTTATCTCTATTCTCTCTTCTTCAATCTTATCCCTTCTCCTTTTCTTTTCTCTCTTCCTCTTATCACTTTCTCTCTTCCTCTCCAGGTCAGATGCGGCGGAGGGCAGGAGCGCACGGGTGGCGCGCGGGCGGCGCGCAGGCACCGCGACCGAGGAGCAGGCGCCGCGCGGGTGGCTAGGAGGCTCATGCCCCTGCGCGGGACCGGTGGCCGTCTGCGGCGTGGGGCTGGGAGGCTCGCACCCCTGCGGCGTGGGGCTGGGAGGCGCACGGCATGGGGCTGGCAGTCTTGCGCCCCTACAGCGTGGGGCTGGGAGGCGGCCGGCATGGAGGCCGTGCCCGTGTTCATGGAGGCGGCATGGAGGCCCAGCCCGTGTTCATATGCCCCTGCGGCTGGGAGGTACTGGAGGTCCGGAGCCTGGCCTTGGAGCTCGTGTTCTCGTCTAATAATTTTGTAATGTAAGATCTTGTATGTTGTAATCTCCTTCCCTGATTCTCTTTCTCTGTTAGATCTCTAATGTTGTAATTTAACATCTTGAATGTTGCAATCTAAATTGAATTATTTCTACTCTTCATCTTTTTATTTCTCCTCTTATTTGTCTGGTGATCGTCTTTCTTTTTTGCTGTTCTTGAATAATTCTTGTTCTTGAAGAACAGGGAGAGAACGAAGATGCCATGACAGCAAGAAAGAGAAGAATGAAAGGGTTGAGGAGTAAAAGAAATATTTAATTTTTTTCGTGGATACCCCGATTAGAACCTGTTATTTCACCCGATGCTAAAGATTGACACCTTTAGCACTGGAAGTTCTAAAAACTGTTCCCAACCGGTGCTAACGGGGGATGTTCTGGTAGTGAATATATTGGTAATTTCCTTCCCTTGCAGATTCCTAGGACTGCCCCTCACACGTTGGAGGCCGGATTTTTGCCATAATCTAAAAAAGGACTGGCACTCACAGATAAGCAAACATACCTCCAGACTCTCATTGCTACTAATGCTAAAAACACAATAGATGCCATACTTTACTTGGCGGCTGTTCACTACCTACTGGCACTACAATAGCTTAAATGAGTGATCAAATAACTCAACTGTGCTAGAAGATTATTCCTTTTTAACTGGGTCAAAATCAACATCTAGAGGTGGGACAATCGGGTACAAAGGGCCTTCTCGCCTTCTCTGAGTATATGCGCAGCTCAACTTCTCCAAGAGTCAGCTGGTCGAGAATAGTTCCGCCTCCTGAAGCACTAGTAATCAAATTGTGTCTGCCAAATCTGGCGCTACCGTCTACCAAATTGTGTCTGAAGGGCCTTAATCAGATGTTTCAGATGTTGAGAGGAGTTCTTTTTTTTTAGCAAAGATGTTGAGAGGAGTTGACTTGTGGCGAGGAAGAACCATCGCAGCACGGGGAGACTGATGCATCATATCATGCAAGATTAGGAGGCTTCCCAGTAGTATATGATTGGCATCAATCAGGACGGCCACTAGTACCTTTTGCTTCTACAGCAGATGACTAGCACACAGAATTCTTGATGTCTCCCAGTCCTAATCGATAGCAATGTTTAGTGTTTAGCAGCAACATTGTGCCGTCTCCTATTTGCAAGCAGAACCAGTTAGCTCCGCAAGATCCCAGGGCATGTATATATATAATGACACCTCCACTTACCACGTGATCCACGTAATAACTATTGACCCATGGATCGATCCATATTTCTCTACTTTCACTCACTACCAGAATCCTTCACATCCGCCCGCCTCCTCCGCCTCGGCCATTTTTGGACCCGGTGCTGATGGGGCTTCAGCACCGGGTCCAACGGCTAGGAGCGGGGGCGGCGCGGAGGTGTGTCCGGGCGGACACATTAGCACCGGGTCGTGGCACGACCCGGTGCTAATGTTCACCCTTTAGCACCGGGTGCAGCCACGACCCGGTGCTAAAGGCCTCGGGCACATTAGCACCGGGTCGTGGCTGCACCCGGTGCTAAAGGGTGAACATTAGCACCGGGTCTTGCCACGACCCGGTGCTAATGTGTTTGAATATAGGGGCTTCCCCTCCCCCGCCCGAGCCAGCTGAACACTTAGGCGCTGTGTTCATGCTGCTCGGCCGTGGGAGGGGAGGTGCTGCCCAAATTTTTTTCAAAATTTGTGAAGAATCTACTCATCTAAGGAGCACTACAAGGTACACTCTTTCATTCTCTAATGTTTTGTTTAGCTTGTAATCCTTCTATGATTTAGAAATAGAGGGATTTGTGAATCAAAGTAAAAGCTAGCTAGAGAGAGATTGTG
>OAMR01000654.1:0-16942 GCA_900205405.1 Echinochloa crus-galli
GCCATAACTGAGTATTGCATAATTTGTTCCCTAGGTTTTGAAGCTGGAGGGCCCCACACCCCTTCAAACATAGACCCATGGGGCATCATTAAAAGGGCGTACCCAGTGCCGTAGGCTTCCCGCACCGTGCGGGGTCTGGGGAAGGGTTGTAATAGCGCCTAAACCTTACCCGCACAAATGTGCAGAGGCTGGGGCTTGAACCCGGGACCTTCCGGTTACAGACGGTAGGCTCTACCGCTGCACTAAGCCGGGCATCATTGGAGATGACAATTCCATTAATGTGACAACTGATCGTGCCTCTTGTTTCAGTAGAAATATGGTTGCTCTGAAAATGGAGGTTCTTTGTGAAAATTGCTCAACTGGTGGTGTTGGAATTTACAACCCAGGATTCTGGGGCATGGTATGAATTCATCTTAAACATAACTTAACCAGCATATTATCATGGATGTATAAGAGTAATAAATATAATTTAATATTTTAGAAGTTTTTTGAGAGAAAAAAGAATATTTAGAAGTCAACAGCTCACACACTACGGTTGTCACACAGTGAAAATGTACAATTTTTTCTAGTTGCGAAAGTAAACTATGTAGCAAAATAACTGTTCGGTTTCTATTCATGTTGATTCTTTCATTAGTGTTGTTAGCTTTCCATGAGCTTATCTAATGGATGCACCTCACTTCATTTCCAACCATTGTTATGATTTTTCTCCAAATTATTTCCACTCTCCCCTTCTGGTTTTATGAAGATCCTGGCCCATTTTTTTTTAAATGATCCTGACCATTTCATTTTCCAGAACATAGAAGAAGGAAAAACATATGATCTAGTCATGTACGCCAGATCTCCTGACTCTGTGGAGTTGACTGCTTCACTCACATGTTCAAGACCTTTAGACGCATTGCAAAACCTTGCATCAGCTTCTGTACAGTATGTATCTTTTCTTTGACATGGAGGGTATTTTTGGTTTGTTCTTTTATTCACTGACTGATATAGTTAAATATTGACTATTGCAGAGATTTTAACCTGTCTAACTGGACAAAGGTGGAACTCCAACTATTAGCTCAAGGAACATGCAGAACTGCAAGACTTGAACTAACAGCTTCCAAAAGAGGAGTAGTATGGCTTGACCAAGTATCACTCATGCCTTCAGATACGTACAAGGTGCACTGCATTTTTATTCTTTGTCTCTGTTTTGGCTATTCGCAGCACAAAAATATTATAGCATAGCTCATGATACATATGAAGATCCAAGAAGAAATGATATTACAATTAATTGTAAGAAAAGACACAAGCTTGATCTGTTTCTTAGCTATTAGGCATATCCACTAAAGTTAATAGCAAGCACATAGTCAATGGGCACCATATTCATAATATGTGTGTCGTACCCCCATCAAAATTATCCATCCATAATCAATGATCAATCATGACCTGCTTGTCCAAGTGTTTGCTTTGGTAACCTATTAGATGAAAGCAGATAAGCTATATTCTTTTTTGTAGAAATTTGAAATATCTTAATTTTCCAACACCAGATCTTTCATACTATGATGCTGACATGGTCTGTTAATTGCATTTCATTCTGAATGTACAGGGCCATGGTTTTTGCAAGGAGCTCATATACATGCTTTTGGATTTGAAACCACGGTTCCTACAGTTTCCTGGTACTTTCTAGGTTTTCTGAACAGAATCAGCCAAGATTTTTTTCAGGCAAAACTTTAACTTTGCATTTCTTTGCATGCTTTAATATAGCCATTGACTCACCAAGTTACCAATAGCATTTTCCTCTTCTAAGTACCTAGTGTTATATTATGTATGAAGTTAGCTAACCCAATCAAGAAATCATGGGAGACAATGCATTCAAAGACATATTTTATCTTGCGATATAGCCCAATATAAGACCGGCACATGATACAACACTTCCTAATTCCTACATGTTTATCGGATTGTCCTTTATTTCACATTTTAGTTAAACATTTTTTCAGAGTATTTAACTTCAGCAGGACATATCCAAAATATCCCTTACAAACAATGGTTTGTAGACAGGCGAAATGGTGGTATTTAAATAAAAGAGTAAACTGCTCATTTTGTTCAAACTAGACAAATGCATTTTCTTGAGGAAACCACAGTATTATTTATTATAAATAGGACAGCTCTAGAAGAAATCTCCTCGACAGTTTTCATTTCTTTATGCATTTGACCTTTTTAGTTATAACTGTCATTAACATTTGAATATTAGACATAACTGAGTCTTGCATAATTTGTCCCCTAGGTTTTGAAGCTGGAGGGCCCCACACCCCTTCAAACATAGACCCATGGGGCATCATTGGAGATGACAATTCCATTAATGTGACAACTGATCGTGCCTCTTGTTTCAGTAGAAATATGGTTGCTCTGAAAATGGAGGTTCTTTGTGAAAATTGCTCAACTGGTGGTGTTGGAATTTACAACCCAGGATTCTGGGGCATGGTATGAATTCATCTTAAACATAACTTAACCAGCATATCTGTACCCATGATGAAGCCAAAACTGGCATAATTGTCTTTTTTTTATGGCTAGTTGATCATATATGCCAATAATGTTCTTGGTTAAACAGTTATTCCTTCCTTTTCTTTTGGGGGTCCCGTAGACATAGCAAATACCAACACACATACAAATGTGTCTTTCTTGGTAATTTTAAGTTCACTATTTTCTCAAATAACTTCATCTTTCCTTCTATAGGACGTATTGGATAGTATTGAGTTGCAATGGGGAGTCCAGAATCAAATTGGGGATCTGTTAGAGCTGCAATGGGGCATCCGAACAGTTTCCCCCTGAAGTATGTCGCAATTGGAAATGAAGACTGTCTTAATGAATTCTACCAAGGTAAACGAAGATTAACATATTCAGTTTTAAGCAACTCTATTTTTCTATTGATCTATCTATATATAAAACCATTGTCACTATGCTTTAATACTGGATAGCTACCATGAACATCCTACTCTATACTGATTTTGTTCAATGATACTTAACAGGAAACTACATGAAATTTTACACTGCTATACGCAAGGTCTATCCAGACATTCAAATCATTTCTAACTGTGACGCTTCAATAATTAGGCCACTGGAATATCCTGCTGATTTGTATGATTTTCATGTAAGTTACTTATGTTCCAATTTGTTTGTATCATTAATCCCTGTTTAGATCATGTCTAAATTTTATGTTATTCGTTCTTGTTCTTCATGTTTGTAGATATATACTAATGCTACAGATCTTTTTCTCAATAAGAACAAATACGACACTGCACCACACACTGGAATGCCTAAGGTATGCCTTATGTGCAATAGTTTACTTTACTGGGCCTACAGATCTTTTCTCTCATGAAATGGAAAAATAGCATTTGCCTTATTATTTATTAACAGTGATGTGGAATCATCTGCATTTCTGTGCCTATCTTACTTAACATCTTCCTTAGCTTTTGGATAGACAGATGGTAGCTTAGTACTTACCCAGCCACCACTTATTGTGCTTTAATTTTCTCTAGGTTTTTGTTAGCGAGTATGCGGTACAAGATCAAAATGATCCTGGTAATGCAACCCTTTTTGCTTCACTGGCAGAGGCAGCGTTTCTCACCGGGTTAGAAAGAAATAGGTGATCTCTCTACCTCCTTTGTTCTTCACTGTCCAGATAATCTCTGTTTTTGTCGAGTCGTAAGGAAATAGTAGTCATGCATAGGGTGTTCAGATCAGGCGTGAGGTATTTGCTAAATTTTGTCATTATCTATATAACCTATATAGATACACCCTACTAACTATTTTTATCTTATCATGCAAGCTATCCACATCATACGAAACCCATTATATCAACCGCCACGTCACCATCCACTAGGACCATCTATTTGTGTCTTCCACCAATCATCTATGACCAATAGCATCTATGGTCTTTGCGAGTATAGTGCTACAAAAATCCCACAGTAGAAATACACAGATGATCGATCATTTAAGAGTCGTTCTCTCTCAACAAAATGAATATGTTTTTATGTATAATAATGTCGTTTGCAAAAGAATATTGCTATGCAATCACCTTAGTGTTTGTATTTTTAATTTTACCTTAAAATATTGTTTAAAGAAATTTCTGCGGCATCGCGCGGGGTATCACCTAGTATTGATATATAATTTTAACCACATTCCACTTTCCTACACAAGGAAAAAACTATGTTCAAAATGTACAGGATAAATAGTTCGAGTGATCCATTCTTCAAATCAGAGTTCTGATTTCTACTTAAAGGGAATGGACGACAAATTAAGATTTTCATGCAGATTGAGATATAAATAATAATGAGTAATATGCAATGTCAACACTGAGAAAATTATAAGTAAATGAGATGGCTATCTCTGCCTTGTTTCTTTGCAGTGATGCCGTTGAAATGGCCAGCTATGCGCCACTGCTCGTGAACACTAATGATCGCAGGTTATTGTTGCTCTATTTATTCTGTTTTCAAATTGGTGACACTTGTAGTGATTATGTGAAAGCATGATAATCAGATGGCTTCCGGATGCAATAGTATTCAACACGTGGCAACAGTATGGAACTCCTAGTTACTGGATGCAGACACTTTTCCGAGAATCAAGTGGCGCTATGATTCATCCCGTTACAATCACATCCAGCTACTCTAACTCATTGGCAGCATCTGGTATTACATGGAAGCACACTGAGAATAGCTTCCTGAGAGTAAAGGTAAAACTAACAGTTTCTTATTTCCTTGTGGTTGCTTTAACGAATTTGATAAGTGCTGGAATATTGAAATGACCACCAAAAACCTGCAGATTGTAAACTTCGGGCCTCATGCTGTGAACCTCATGATATGTACAAGTGGACTTGAAGCTGGTATCAATGCAACAGGATCAAGAGTCACTGTTATGACGTCCAGCAACGTTTTGGATTATAACTGTCATTAACATTTGTATATTAGCCATAACTGAGTATTGCATAATTTGTTCCCTAGGTTTTGAAGCTGGAGGGCCCCACACCCCTTCAAACATAGACACATGGGGCATCATTGGAGATGACAATTCCATTAATGTGACAACTGATCGTGCCTCTTGTTTCAGTAGAAATATGGTTGCTCTGAAAATGGAGGTTCTTTGTGACAATTGCTCAACTGGTGGTGTTGGAATTTACAACCCAGGATTCTGGGGCATGGTATGAATTCATCTTAAACATAACTTAACCAGCATATGTATTTGTTTATCAGGCCTCAGTCTCGTGTTAAGCTTCTGTTTATGAGACTGCGAGCATACTCCAGATGATTTGTGTTACTCTACTTTGGCTTAGACTGACTGAAGTGAATATGCAGTTGCTCTGAACAGGGGATTTTGCACCTTGTATCTGCACTATATATAGCTTATAAGCATTATGTGGATATAATTATCTTTCCAGTTGGATCGCCGGGCCCCGTTCGGTTCCTTCGAAATGATGGCCTGGAAATATTCCTGCCTGGATTGTTTATTCCATTTGCACTAACTTTTCACTACCTGGAACTGTTCCTGCTGCATTCCGGACTAACCGAACGGGGTTTTTTTCTTGTTCCAGCTAACTTGCGGTCCGTAGTTATCCTTTTGCCTGATTCTCAGCTCAAAAAAACAAAAAAAAAAGTTATCCTTTTGCCAGGGGAAGCCGCACCACGTACTTTTGGTTCTCTTGTTGCCGTGAGGAAAGAGCAGAGGGAGCTCAGAAGCAGGCTTACGAGTTGCCATGCTTAGAGGCAGAGGGAGGTCGTGTCCGTCATTCTGTCGCAAGAAGATAGAATAGTTCAGCTAAATATAAGCGAGGAAATAACGTGGAGCCAAAGCTCTCGTATTCATGGCGATATCTTCCTCCAGAAAGCACATCTCACAGAAGCAGATGCAAGTTCTGAAGAAATGAAGGCTACGACATCTTAATTTTATTCAGAAACCATATGGGGCTGGTGGACATGTGAGAATTAGCATTCGCTAAGATGAGTGTCTGCTGTCTGGTTGACTGGTTGTGTTCGCCTTTTACGGCAAGAGGTTTCGCAAGGGGACTTGCTTCAAATTTTCTCACCATCAGAGCATGCATATTGTGTAGACAGCTGGGGCCTTGCAGATTGTGGATTTTCATGAAAGGCTAGCTAAATGTTTGTTTGGATTCAGGCCGATATGTTTGTCTTATGATACTGCTTAATCTTTTTTTTCTACCTCTTAAGCATCTCCAAAGACTCTGTATTGTGTTAGCCAAATATAGAGACTATAACCCATTTGTAAAAATGGAAAGCCATCTAATTCAATGGGGGTAATCCAAAAGATGGCTAGTGAGGTAGGCGAGCTAAAAATAGCTAGCGGATGAGGTAGGATGAAGAGCCATTTACAGAGTCTGTTGGAAACCTTTTTTTCTTTAACAATAACTAAATTTAACTTTAAAAAATGATTTGACTAGTCTCTTGGAGATGCTCATCTTAATTTTCCAACACCAGATCTTTCATACTATGATGCTGACATGGTCTGTTAATTGCATTTCATTCTGAATGTACAGGGCCATGGTTTTCGCAAGGAGCTCATATACATGCTTTTGGATTTGAAACCACGGTTCCTACGGTTTCCTGGTACTTTCTAGGTTTTCTGAACAGAATCAGCCAAGATTTTTTTCAGGCAAAACTTTAACTTTGCATTTCTTTGCATGCTTTAATATAGCCATTGACTCACCAAGTTACCAATAGCATTTTCCTCTTCTAAGTACCTAGTGTTATATTATGTATGAAGTTAGCTAACCCAATCGCAATTATGATGAATTTAGAGAGTCTCTTAGAGTTGCTCTACGTTTTCTAATTTTGCATGTTGTATCGAATTTCTTCATAAAGAATTTAATGCCTGCATAAAAAAAATTTTGAGTCAACAAATCTTATAAAAATATCATATCGATATTTTTGTAAAATTGAATCAAAATTCTTGTACAAAAGAATGCGGAGAGAGCGCTTTGCCGCAAGCTAGATTCCATGAGCCAAGCATATCCCATTCGCTCAGCCGCTCAGGTTGTCTGTACGGTACTGCCTGTATGCATGTGAGAGAGCAACCGCATGATGCAAATGTATACTAATCTCAAATCCTTTGATTGACAGCAGCAAACGGTAGCATGCCATTAATCGCCGCACAATCAATTACTACATTTCACCTGAAGGATTCGCCATATTGGTCATCAATAATCCACATTAATTACCTATTTATATTATTTTAATGCCTGCCCTGCAAAACTCGCATATAAATAGGCAAGTCCTATATGGCTATATCACAGATTCACAGACGTGTCTCGTCTACCATACACACAACACTCTAACTCGGCCTTATCGAGCCGTATGACGACGAGCGTCGTCTTCTTCCTCTTTGCGCTCCTACTCGCCATATCTAGTAATCACACCGAGGTCGATGCAACGCCCGTCGACCCGCTGTTTCCTGTCTGCAAAACTGTCGGTGGCGGGAGCCCATACTTCAATGTCAATTTCTGCATGTTGGCACTGGGATCCGACAGCCGGAGCCATGACGCCCGCAACTATCAAGACCTCTCTGTAATCGCCGTCGACCTCATAACGGCCAACGCCACGAGTACGGCCGCAAAGATCGACGGCCTGCTCAAGAAAGGCGGCGGCGATGCCACGGTGCAGCAGGGCCTGCTGTCCTGCCAAGTGCTGTACAAAGGCATAGTGGAGAGGCAGCCTAGCTGCGCGGCAGCAGTCAAGGCAGGCAAGTTCAGTGAGGCCACATCGAGCTTGGAGCAGACGGCAAGCGCCGCGAAGCAATGCGAGGACGTGTTCGGCAGGAGCAAGGTGGCGTCGCCATTGACGCTAGAGGACGACCACGAGTTCAAGCTGGCCAAGCTTGCTGTGGCCTTGCTCGGTTACGCCAAGTGATATGCATAATCGAGAAGATGGATAGATTGAGGATTGATCATTTGATCATACTGTTGCCTTGCTCTGCTCAGTTGTTTTGCTCCCTGAACCTGATACAGAGATCGAGATGGTCTATGTTTACTTTGGTTTCGTTTTGTACGTACTATTGATTGAATGCCAGACTGTCAGATGCTGCATGATCGACGTACTGCATCTTTTTCAGAGAAATAAGCTTTAGGCTAACAAAGCAAAAAAAACAAAACATGTGTGCATTATTGTGCGTGGTTGCTTTCAAAAAAAAATGTGCGTGGTTAAGTTTCAGTAATATAATCTCACACCAGAAGAAAACATGCTATCCAAACAATAATGCCATAATGGTGCAGTGCCTGTGCTTTGAGACGGTCTCTCCGGCCTAGGCTCTCCGCCCCCTGTCACTTTCCAAATGGAGTGCAACGTCATACGAGTCTTTTTAAAGTTAAGAACCGGCTTTACAAATTTGAAATTCACTTAAATTTTGAACCTTTTGGATTTTGTACAGAATGCAATTTATTTTCTCGATTTAGTTAATTAGCTAGGAATATTCAAAACCATTTTTATAAATTTAAACTTGTACTGAAGTTGAGGCGAAGTTGATTCATTTGGAGTAAAATTATGAAACAAGCCATGAAAGGAGGTTAATAAAGCTGCAAATGGATATTTTAATTTTTCTTTATTTTCTTGCGTTAGTTATTTTTCCTGTATACACCAATGTTTTTTTATATCTTGGCTTTGTATTCTTTAGAATATGAGCCTCATCGTGGTACGAAGCCCCAAATGCTTTGAACATTGCATTATCAAGTCAGCTAAAAATACGATTGAAGTGGTTTGTTTATTTTAGAATGGAATACGTCACGTGCATGATTATTTTCTTTTGTGCTACCAGCTACAACATTTTGCGACGAGGAATGTTGTATAGGGCAGGTGAAAATTACATGTAGCGGTGGACAAGGGCGGTAATATATACTATATGGTCAATTACAAACTAATTATTTCCAACCAAAAATATACTGCTACCTTTACTACCTTTGCAAACTTGTGGAGAATTAAATAAAACATTTAATACAAGAAGAGAGTATTTTCGAACGGAAACGCTTACCAAAGATATTTACCAGTACATAGTGTTCACATATTTGTGAGGTGTTTTAATTTGTGCTTGTGTGTCATCACTTGTTGCTATCTCAAACAAAAACATGGAAATTGTGCGACACCCCGTGTTTTAGGCAACTAGCAAATCTCGCTCCAAATTTGGAACTCCATGATTGGCATTAAAAAACACTTGAGGGCATTAATGGCAATGCAAAGAATGATGAGCAAAAAAAAAACATCCACTCAATCAATCGCATAGCAGCTGGACGGATTCACATTCACATTATCTAATCATCAATTCAGTTCATGCAGAACTCGCCTATAAGTAAGCATATTGCGCACCAACGCACATTGCATCATCATCCATCCAAAATACAGATCGAGCAACATCTCGATCCTGATCAAAAATCCGCCATGAAAACCAACATGCCCTCCTCCTCCTCCTTCATCATCGTCTTCCTCCTTGCGCTCCTAGATTCGTTCTTGTTCTTCATGTTTGTAGATATATACTAATGCTACAGATCTTTTTCTCAATAAGAACAAATACGACACTGCACCACACACTGGAATGCCTAAGGTATGCCTTATGTGCAATAGTTTACTTTACTGGGCCTACAGATCTTTTCTCTCATGAAATGGAAAAATAGCATTTGCCTTATTATTTATTAACAGTGATGTGGAATCATCTGCATTTCTGTGCCTATCTTACTTAACATCTTCCTTAGCTTTTGGATAGACAGATGGTAGCTTAGTACTTACCCAGCCACCACTTATTGTGCTTTAATTTTCTCTAGGTTTTTGTTAGCGAGTATGCGGTACAAGATCAAAATGATCCTGGTAATGCAACCCTTTTTGCTTCACTGGCAGAGGCAGCGTTTCTCACCGGGTTAGAAAGAAATAGGTGATCTCTCTACCTCCTTTGTTCTTCACTGTCCAGATAATCTCTGTTTTTGTCGAGTCGTAAGGAAATAGTAGTCATGCATAGGGTGTTCAGATCAGGCGTGAGGTATTTGCTAAATTTTGTCATTATCTATATAACCTATATAGATACACCCTACTAACTATTTTTATCTTATCATGCAAGCTATCCACATCATACGAAACCCATTATATCAACCGCCACGTCACCATCCACTAGGACCATCTATTTGTGTCTTCCACCAATCATCTATGACCAATAGCATCTATGGTCTTTGCGAGTATAGTGCTACAAAAATCCCACAGTAGAAAAAGCTAATAAGCACACGCGTAGTCCAAGAGAGCATTGCAGCTGGCTGGATTCCACCCGTCTCCATCTTTCTCTGGTTCTTTGCATTGCGTGCCTTCAGCATTGAGCGAGCTTATGAGCACATAGAAGAATAGTGCCAATTGTTTGAAAGGGAAATGCCAAAAAAGTAAAAGCAGAATAATATTTATGAGGATTATATAAGATAACTATCCAGTAATAAACTGTATAATGATACTATCTAAAATGTTCGGTTGTCTTGTCTCCATATGTAATTTCTTCATCAAAGCTAGAACACTTTTCACTTTCTCAAACACAAATGTGATTATGTGAAGTTGGCCCACCAAAAGTAAGCTTTGCAGTTCTGCTGTTTCAGCTAAGTGCTCTATACGAATATTTTTTTTAAACTAACCTCTAAACATTTGAACAGTCAACATGGACATATTTTCCTAGCCTTGTATCCATTATTGCCGTATTAAAAAACAGTGTGTGGAGCTAAAATGACTATCCAGGACAAAATAGCAAAACACAAATGGCAACCAAAAGAGCCAACATGATGCATGATCCAAAAGAGCATTGCATGATGAATAATTAAGCACTAACCCCATTTGGGCAGAGCATAACTATTTGTAAGTGAGCTTATTTCACACCATAATGGTGGACAGAATTAAAATGCACAAAAACATATGTATGTGTATGTATATGGCAATAGACAATCAAATTATTAACAATAAACTATGCCTTTCTGAAAAAAAATAACGTCCAAACAATAAAACACTGTAGATGCCTGCTTACCTGGAGCATATAGATTCGTGCTGAATGGATGGATAGTCCCATCATGGCTCACAGGATTGGTTTCGAAAATCTTTTCAAACCGCATTGACTCGAGATGGACAATGTAGACGCCTCTATAAGTCGACACAAATATCACATTGTCATTCCCATCAAGCCCAAGTACCGTTCTGTATCCTGGAAACCCCCATGATCTGAGCGAAAGGAGCTTGTCCAGTTCAATTGTTGTACCTAGCATCCATCGAGCAACACCATCAGAGTCGGGCTCGGGCGTCCTCTCCCACAGTTGAGCTTTGAGGTTGGGTAACATGACAACCAAACTAAGCCCGCCGCCGCCCTTTGCTAGGGTAGTCAAGTAGAGGCCACGATGATTATCATAGACATCCCATGGCAGTGGCACCTCGATCACGGTGAGGTTCTGGCGACGCAAATCGAATTCAAGGACGTGAAGCTGCCTGCCAAAGCCAAACAGAATCCAGTAGAGGGAATTCCCCACCAGGACATTCCGAAATCCAACAACGAAGCCAGATTGGGACTGGACAGCCGTGGAGACGACATCGCCCCCAAACGCCTGTCTCTGACGAGTAAACGCAGACATGCGCACTGCGGCCGCCGTTCCACGCCAAAACCACCTCGAAGGGGCCCTGCTTGTCGCCGGCGGCACAGATCACCGCCCCCTGCACGTCCCTGAACATCGGATCCGGTGAGCGCGGAAGCGGCGGAGGAAGTAGGGGTCGGTGCAGAAGAGGGACGCGCGGGGGAGCGAGGACGGCAGCGGGGGCAGGCGGAGGAGGATCTCGGAGAGGAGCTCGTCGACGTCGAGCGGGCACGCCGGGCGGGCCATCGAGTTCGAGTATAGTCGTCTTCGTCTCGTGGAGTCGTAGGGTGAAACGACGCCGGCTAATAGAGTGGGCTTTGGCTCGGACTCGGGCCTTTGAGTCGAAGCCATCTTGGTTGGCCTGATTAGCAACGCTAACCCTTCCCTGGGCTGGGCTGGGCTGGGCCGAGTAGTTATTATGGACTGAACTTAATGTTTTTCCATTAATTTTTTGCTGATGAATATTAGAAAATACTTGTATGCCATCAATCTAGATTTTTTCCCCTCATTTGTTCCCCCAAAAACATGAATTATTATATTATTGCACAAACCACGGCAGTTTAACAAACTAACACTATCAGTCTGAATGCGTGCGTAGAAAGCTAATAATTACAACACCAGGAGTGCAGGACACATGGTAAATGAAGCGAAAGCTTGCACATGCATTCTATCTTCTGCTCAGCCACACCAGAGTGACAGCACTTCAGATATAAAGCAGACGGACATAAACCCCACCAAAAGTACATCTTTAGGCATTATGCTTAACATTATAATAGATAACAAGATGAAGATAGTTGCCCCGCAATTTCCAGATTCAAGCGAGCAGCAAAGAAAGGAAAAGATGGGCATGCCAATGCTAAATTTACTAGGCAGCAGCAAAAGCACCATAAGCCATCACCATATCATGAGTTGATATCAGGACCCCAAGCTGCACTTTACCGAGCCAGTACCTACAGATAGAAGAATACGGATACGGTGAACAGCTTTGCTAACTGTTTGAAGGGTAATGCCAAAAAATATACAGAATAATATCTATGAGGCAATACCAGGTAACTATCACTACTGTATTATCATATTATATCAAATGTTAGAGGCACCCACTATCCTTTCTCAAACTCAAATGTGAAGTTGGCTTAACAAAAAGTATGCTTTGCAGTTATAGAATCATTAACCAAACATGATTACATGCTGAATTATTAAGCAACAATCTACCACCAAGGGTTTGGCAACAAATAAACTGTAACTGGTTATATCCCTCGTGTGACACTTGCTCCAGTTTGTCTACAGCTCAGAGAAAATGCAAATCCAAAATTAGAAAATACGTGATGTATAACTACGATTTTGAAAAGAAAAAAAAATAGTTGATGTATAGCAGCGTGTCACTACATCACCTTACCAACACAAAACTTGCAAGACTTGATAGAAACATTATTCATACTTACACTAATAAGAAAATGATATCCCATGCATAATTATTTTTAAGTGAGCTTGTTTTACACCAGAATAGCAACAAAATTAAAAGGCACCAAAACATACAGTAAAAGTGGTTGTGAGTAAAGAATCATAATAAAGTTATCCTGATAAAGATTGAAAAAAATAGGTTCAATTTTCTGATGCGATTGAACTTGTCATTAAAATCAATTAAGCAAGGCTCTTCAATAAGTGGCAGTTATTTCACAAGATAAGAATAGAGCAGGGCACTCAAGTCAAAACCGATGATTTTAGACTCAGACCAAGATTCATATAGAAAATAAATTGTTTGAAAAACATGCAATTGACTTTAGCCATAAAATGTTCAAATCGAGCTACTAGTTTGTCATTTCAGTTGGTTCAGGCCTTGGCACCTTGCCACTTTCCAACAATTATGCATCAGGATGAAAATAATTACAATATATCTTAGCAAATAGTATTACCATACAGTGCAAGTCACATTATATGTATGGCAATAGACTAGAAAAACTAACATTAAGCTATGTGATTCTGAAAAATCACATCCAAACACAAAACACTGTAAATTTCTCACGGGCTGAAGTAAATTTCTCTCGTTATTTTTTTGGTAAAAAATTTCTCTCATTATTATTTCTTTTATTTAGTTCAAATAAACACTTCTCTTCCTCTCAGAAAAAAAAAAGAAGCGTTCACCAGGGATGGAATTTACTTGGCTGAAGCGTTTGCTCTGTCTCAGTTCTTCTGAAGAAATGCTGTGCCTCTTTATCAACCAGCTGACAAGTGGCTAAGCACGATGATGCACCAAGTTTGAGCTAGACAGCAAGCATGCGAGCTAGACACTGCACGGCTGCGCACCAAATTACGGGCTAAGCAGAACAATTTACGAGTAAAACCAAGCAAGCACGAGGGTTAAATAAAGTGAATCCAGATATTAGCAGTGGATTCAAAGCCAATGGTTACTCGAGCAAATTCAACCAGGCAGAGTAGAGACAACAAACATTTAGGCAAAAGCTCACGGCCCACTTTTCAGACCATGACCCTGAACATCACTGCATATATACATACAGCCCAGATAGGTCTCTTGCCAACTTGGCATACATAGGCACTGATAGTTACTACACTCAACAGACCTGGAACATGAAACCAAACAACTATAGCACATAATGAGTCTTCAGCCTTCCATCACAACACACTTCAACGGAAAGCTCACCTTATGACAAAGGGAGAAATCAAGATCAACCAGTGAAGAATTGGGACCAAGCTCTTCCCAGCCTTTCCTTCCACATTTGCCACCAGCTTCCTCTCTCCATCCCTTTCTTGTTATCAGATTCAGCGCCTATTCTCAAGACACTTTCTCTTGCAGTAGTCAATCTTGACTCTAAAGCAATGATTCTGTTCACAAGAGAGTTCTTCTCATCGTCAAGTAAGAAGGCATCTATCTCCACGAAATCCACATTCGCATCAGCAATCAAAGTTTCTTTGAACGAATGCAATGCAGTCAAAAGGAAGGGGAGGTTTCTTCCATGGCTGTGCCCATAGGACCATCATCTTCGGAAATGTCTGCTATAACTCCAGTTTCTGAATCATGCTATGACATAAAGAGAATTCACATATAAGTAACACTCTAAGATTTTGCATAGATAAATTTTTGCAGGATCAATTTGTTTAGCTTTTACAGAAGCAATGAAACTGGAAACACCACTTTCATCATATTGGTTAGTATTATAAAGTAAGTGGGCAAAGAATTACAGCCTCAAATATTGGCAATAGAACATTGTACATCCTTATGGTATAATATACTCCACACAAACTCTCTTGCTATCATATAACATTGAGCTTTTCTGCTACGGGGTATGAAGTCAGACATGTTACTGCATGTACGTAGATTTTAACAACAATGTAATCATGTACTGCAAATTGCGTACAATCTAGTGATGGAACATATTTATCTTACACACATAAGCACGGGCTCACCTTGTTTTGAATCAAAGAAGATGGCCAGCTGGTCTGGATGTAGGGATCAATTGGGCAGTATAAATGACTGATTCCCTTAAGGAGCAAATTCACCTCGGCTGTTTCCAAGCAGAAGGACAGGAACCACCCAGGAGGTTCCGGGGGTTGCGTTTCCAAGTAGGAAACAGATAGGTACACAAAGCCATTGATAACCATTGTAATTTCCACTTCAACGGTATCTACATCTGAACGCTCAATGATCTCCTTGACACTAGCTTGAATTGGAAAGATCTTGTGCAGCATAAATTTCTCGACACCGTCATGGTCGGCAGTCCAGAGCCAAAAAGAAATCTTGCATTCATGTACATCTACGATACAGAGCTTCCCATCCTTGGTCTCGCCAAGCTTAGATTCTGAGAATGGCGATTTCAAGGCCGGCGGCAGATCCATTTGAGAGAATTGAAATGTTGCGGTGTTGAGCGCTAAGATGCGGCCCTCTCTCATGTGTATCCAACAGATAAACTCACTGACAAACTTACCAGTCCAGTATGCGCCCTCCTCGAACTCAAGCGGCAGGGTACCAGTCTCAGCTAAGCTGTTCCACTCCATAGGTGAGATTTGCCACTCCATGGTGTCAGATGAGAAGAAGGCGACGCGCGCCCACGCCCATGAGCATTCGTAGTGGACACAGACTACACGGGAGGGCCGCTGTTCCTCTCCGTCGCCTCAAATATTGGCAATAGAACATTGTACATCCTTATGGTATAATATACTCCACACAAACTCTCTTGCTATCATATAACATTGAGCTTTTCTGCTACGGGGTATGAAGTCAGACATGTTACTGCATGTACGTAGATTTTAACAACAATGTAATCATGTACTGCAAATTGCGTACAATCTAGTGATGGAACATATTTATCTTACACACATAAGCACGGGCTCACCTTGTTTTGAATCAAAGAAGATGGCCAGCTGGTCTGGATGTAGGGATCAATTGGGCAGTATAAATGACTGATTCCCTTAAGGAGCAAATTCACCTCGGCTGTTTCCAAGCAGAAGGACAGGAACCACCCAGGAGGTTCCGGGGGTTGCGTTTCCAAGTAGGAAACAGATAGGTACACAAAGCCATTGATAACCATTGTAATTTCCACTTCAACGGTATCTACATCTGAACGCTCAATGATCTCCTTGACACTAGCTTGAATTGGAAAGATCTTGTGCAGCATAAATTTCTCGACACCGTCATGGTCGGCAGTCCAGAGCCAAAAAGAAATCTTGCATTCATGTACATCTACGATACAGAGCTTCCCATCCTTGGTCTCGCCAAGCTTAGATTCTGAGAATGGCGATTTCAAGGCCGGCGGCAGATCCATTTGAGAGAATTGAAATGTTGCGGTGTTGAGCGCTAAGATGCGGCCCTCTCTCATGTGTATCCAACAGATAAACTCACTGACAATCTTACCAGTCGTGTATGCGCCCCCCTCGCCCTCAAGCGGGAGGGTACCAGTCTCAGCTAAGCTGTTCCACTCCATAGGTGAGATTTGCCACTCCACGGTGTCAGATGAGAAGGAGGCGACGCGCGCCCACGCCCATGAGCATTCGTAGTGGACACAGACTACACGGGAGGGCCGCTGTTCCTCTCCGTCGGGGGAAAGCATGTGGAACTCAAGGCAGGTGTCATCGCCGACGTGGGGCTTCTTGGGCCAGATTTGCAGGACCTGCGAGTGCGGGCTATAGCTGGCACATTGCTCGGTGGTTCGGTTAATGAAGCTGACGTACCCGCAGCTGTAGGGAATCGCGGATGGATTATCGGATTCCGTCCACCACTCGGAATCGGCGTCATATTGGAGTAAATTGGCGAAGGCGGGAGGGTTCCGGAAGCTGCCCTTGCCTCCATCTGTAGGGACGACGAAGTCTCTCATGTAG
>OAMR01000654.1:62176-99332 GCA_900205405.1 Echinochloa crus-galli
ATTTCTTACATATTACGCAGAGACAGGATCTATCTTATTTCTACAAACTTACATGGGCACTTGGATATTTCTCCTGCCATGTCATTAATTATTTTTTTTCTTTTTTGCAGCCACAACACTAACCGGGCTTCATTTTGTGACTACCACCTTGATGACAATAGTATTTCGGTGGTTAGGCCTGAGCCAGCCCTCCCAATTACCTCTAGCGGATCTGATTAAATTTGTGATATTTTCAAACTTGTCAATTGTTGGGATGAACGTGAGCTTGATGTGGAACTCTGTGGGCTTCTATCAGGTTAGTGGATTTTTAAGTAGCTAAACTCTGTGGCTTTAAATTGTTAATAACTGATTTTATTCTTTTTCCTTTTTCAGATAGCAAAGCTGTGCATGATACCTGCATCGTGTCTTCTGGAGGTTGCCTTCGATCATGTACATTATTCCCGGGACACAAAGCTGAGCATTATGGTTGTGCTTATAGGAGTTGCAGTCTGCACGGTTACTGATGTCAGTGTGAATGCAAGAGGTCTAATTGCGGCTGTTATAGCTGTTTGGAGCACAGCTTTGCAACAATACGTAAGTTTGATCACCTCCTTATGCTGATTTCTTATATGTCAGCTCACCCTTGAGATTTCTTGCTATAACTGTCTCTGCTTCTGGTTGCAATTAGCTGCAAGTTTGTTGTCATGCTTTGAACCTTTTCAAAAGACAAAGTATTAAAATATGGTACTATAGTGACAGTGGTGCTCCTTAATTCTATAAAGTCGTGAATGATTAGCAGTTTCTGATATAGCTCCTTTTTTCTAGACTTTAGGATATAGCTGCTCACCATGCCAGTATTGTTATTTTCTGTTAGAATTGATACCATGTCCTCATGATACCACTGCTTATCATTACACAAGTTATAATTCCATTTCCCAAATGTGAAAACATGATTCATTTAATTTTACAACTTTGGTGTTCTTATAATATTTGAGTGTGCTGCCCAGCATTTTCAGTAATTGTTCTATTTGCACCACATATGGACTTCATTCCTGCATTGCACCAGATTAAAACGGGCACTGTTTCAATTGTTTTGTAATTTCTGCTCATTTTACAGTATGTTCATTTTCTCCAACGGAAGTACTCTCTGAATTCATTCAACCTCCTGGGACACACTGCTCCAGCCCAAGCAGGGTCCCTCCTGCTAGTGGGACCATTTGTGGATTACTTGTTGACAGGCAAAAGGGTGGATCACTTCGGTTTCTCATCTCTTTCTCTGGTAAGGGGGGTCTCATAAGAATGTTTCTATCTCTGATCATATGGCAATTTGCGCTGCTGCTTCTTGTCTACAGTATCTGTTAATTCCACCATTTCTTGGTCTGGTAGCACTAACTTCTAGCAACTATGGTTTCCTTCAAGTGTCATTGTTTTACTGGATTAGAATTATTTGACTGTCATTTTTACCATAGTGTTTCCTTGATTCTGCAGTTTTTCCTCACACTCTCATGCTTCATCGCCATTGGCGTTAATCTGAGCCAATTCATCTGCATTGGGCGATTCTCTGCTGTATCCTTCCAAGTCCTGGGCCACATGAAGACCGTGCTTGTTCTGTCCTTTGGGTTTCTCTTCTTTGGCAAGGAGGGCCTGAACCTTCAGGTGGTCCTCGGGATGGTCCTCGCTGTTCTTGGAATGATCTGGTACGGTAACGCATCATCTAAGCCAGGTGGCAAAGAACGTCGGAGTGTTCTGCCGGTGAGGTCTGCAAGTCCCAAGGGAAGTTCAGAAGAAACAGATGGTGCCGAGAAATAGTCTTGCGGTGTTTGATACAATGCAGACGTCGGGCCCACTAGGCGGGGGCGGGGAGGCGCCGGTGAAGCGGGGGGAGGAGCCGCCGGCGCGGGGACAAGTTGGAGCTGCCCCTTCCGTCCGCCCACTGCTGGAGGCCCGAGCCGAAGCGCCGGCCGGGGGGACGAGCTCAAAGCTCCGCCATGGCCGGTGAGTCGAGCTCCCCATGGCCGGCGAGGTCGCCGCATCCAGCCCCTCCATGGCCGGTGTGGGGAGCTCCACGGGCCGCCGCGTGAGGAAGCTCCGGATCCGCCTGGAGCGCCCGCAGCTGCGCCTCGAGGGAGCGGCCGCAGCGGGAGGAGGACGCACCGTCGCCGCTCGTCGACCCACGGCGCCTCTTCACCGCCGGCGGCCGCGACATCAGCTCCTCTCCTTCTCCTCCACGGCTAGCGCCGGCTTGGCCTCCTCCACGCGCTTCCGAACGGCGGGCTCCGGCTCGGGAGGAGGAGGAGGAGGGGGAGCGGGGCGGTGCTGCTGAGCTTGGTGCGGCGGATGAGCGAGCTGAGGTAGCGGATGCGGCGCTCCAGCTCCTCGGACGCCGGATCCATGTCGGCGGCGGCGGGCACAGGGGCGGGGGCGTCCCGGGCCGGGCGGCTCACCTCGCCTCGCAGCTCCTCTCACCTCACCCGCGGCGGCACTGGCTGTCCCGGATCCGGTCAGGGGCATGAAGGGGTCTGGCGGGACGGCGTCGGCCGGAGCGGAAGCAGCGCAGGCGGCGCGCCGGCGGAATCCTGGTGGTGCCGCCCTCTTCTCTTTCCTCCTCCTCTGTTTTGGCGCGCTGGAGAGTCGCTTCCCGCGCGCCGTGATCTTAATGCGTCGGCTGTTGGAGATGGCAAGTTTTTGGGTGCCGACTCTTTTCCTGTGCAAGACCTAAATCGATGAATGGGTATTGTGTTTAGGTCACCATTGTTGGAGATAGTCTTAGCAGCTGACGACCATTGTTCTGTATAGCTGGCTTGTTGTGTAGAACGCAACATAAAGTGAGAATCGTGCATGATCATGATGCAGAGTATGCAACTCAGTGATCTAGAACGATTTAGATCCCGTTAGTTGGTTTTCTTTTGAGGAAAATCAAGAACCACACTAATTTTTCCAGTATCAACTCGACCATTGTTCACTGAACTAATAAGCACCGAAAGTATAGGTAAAAGTTGACGCTTACCATATCTGGCAGGATTGGAGATGATCTCCATCATCCCCTTGTACACGTCGCAGAAGACGACGTCGGCGCCAGGCAGCTGCGGCCGCAGCTCCTCCAGCCTCGCCGCGACCCTGGCGTTGTACCCCTGGATCAGCTCGTTCGCCTCCTCCACGCAGCCATGGCCGCCGCCGCCGCCGCCCTCCCACATGACGCGCGGCGCGCAGCCCAGCGGCGGCACCCCCATCACCGCCACCCTCCTCACCTCCGCCTCGTACAGCTCCTGCAAACCATCAAATCGTTCGTCTTCGTGATCGATCGAGTTGCGGCTGCAGAAATTTTGGGGAGGCGACGGTACTGAGACGGCGCGGGCGATGCGGTCGGCGAGGAGGCGCGCGAGGCCGCGGCGGCCGTGCTTGGGCGCGGCAGCGTCGGCCTCGGCGGGCCCGCGCGCGAGGAGGCGCGCGTAGGCATCGGTGCCGAAGGAGAGAACGAACACCGCGGCAGCGGAGGAGGAGGAGGCTTCCTGCGGCGTGCCGGCCTCGAGCTGCAGCAGCTGCAGCGTCTCGGCGGCCAGGCGGAGCTGCTGCCCGACGGCGCCCATGCGGAACATCCCGCGGTCGCCGTACTGCCCGCCGAAGTTGACGCCCCTCGCCGCCGCGGCCGCCGTGCCGTTGAGGGTGGAGATGGGGGGAGGCGAAGGGAGGCCCATCTTGGCGGCGAGGAGGTCGGGGAGGAGGCGGCGGGAGGAGGGTGAGGGGCACGGGCCGGCGGCGGAGAGGGAGGGCGCGGTGAGGTTGAGCGGGAGGATGGTGTTGCTGGCTGCGCAGCTGACGGTGGAGTCGCCGAGGACGAAGAGCGCGGTGGCCGGAGAACGAGCCGCATCGGCGGCGCTGAAGAAGCAGAGCAGGATGGAGAGGAGGAGCGCCATGCCCGGGGCGTTGTGGCGCGAACCGGTTGCTGGCGTTCGCGGCGAGGTTGAAGTTGAAATGTCAGATGGGTGGTGCCCGTGCCCACTTACAGCAGGTGGGGTGGGGCCTAGTCATGCAATGCTCATCGCTCCAGTCATGCTCCCGATCGCTTAATAACCGTCTGATCCTTCCATGCCTTTTTCAATTCTGATGATCTTCAGGAAACCTCGTGGGGGCTCGCTGATGGACGCCGAGAAGCGGCTGCTGGACTTCTCCAACGAGCGCTTCGTGCTCCTCTCGGAGAGCTGCATCCCTGTGCACAACTTCACGACGGTCTACAACCACCTCGTCGGGAACCACTTTCATGGGAACACACTGCACCTTGCCAGCCTCCAATGCTGCTGATAATATGCAGGTCAGGATGGCCTCCCTTGATCAGGTAGGTTCTCAGGATTGAGAACTAGTAGACAAGAGGGGAGATGTTGATCATTTGTGAGAATAATAATGTAGTATGTGATTCTATACATATGTTTTGATTATATTCTTGGACGCGATGGTGATATCCGTATATACTGCCTTATTTGAGTACGATGACCATTGGTGATCTCTGAGATCATAGTAACCCATGTCTATGTTCAGGATTCAGATTTCGAATATGTGGAGACTGAAGACGCGGCAACTAGTACTGCTAATACATCAATTAATTCTACAGATCCGGAGATAACATTATATAGCAGTTATATGCCATGCGAGAAATCGCTGACACACATCATGTCTTTAACTAGAAGGTACAGATCGTGGTGTAATCCGGTCAATCACAAACTGAAGTGTGGTATAATTCGGCCATCTATCTTGACGGTTTATCAGTCCTGTCTATATAAAAAGGCAACGTATCCTATGGAAACCAACTTCATATGCAAACTATGAAAACTCCCATCACAACCGTTGGATCTCCATCCGAAGGCTAGAGAGAGGGGTGAGAGACTTTATCACTTAGACCCTCCCACCATTAACTTTGTTAATCATAATTTTTTAAAAACCCCTCCTAACAACGGAGAGGGCATAGTTTCTCACCCCAAGCCAGGGATGGCAGGCAGCTACGGGCCTCAACGAGGTGATGGGCTCACGAACTGGGCCTGCACTTGGCGCAGCCCAAACCGCCCCGGCCCGCCGGGTCCGATCCCAGCCGCACAGACGCCATCCTGCGGCTGAAATTGACTCCAGCCCGGACGGTAAATGAGATACATACCGTCCACCCCCCTTGGTCGGGCCCACGCACGCGGCCGGCGCCGTGGCGAGGCGAGAAGCCGCGCGGCCGGTGAGGAGAGATCGCCGCCGCCGCGTCGATCCCGCGTGTCCCGGACGTCGTGCTGCTTCTAGCCTCCGCTGATCAGGCCAGTTCCGTACTTCCGTGACGCGCCGCGCCGGAGCTCTGGACGGCGTGCATTCCTCGCTTTCGTGGCGCGCGTTCTCCGAAACCGTCAGAACGGGAGGAAGACGACGACGGACGACATGGAGAGGTAGGCTGCAACGAGGACAGCCAACAGTACCAGCGCGGCCGCCTCGGCGGCGCGGCGAGGCCATCGTCCTCGAGGGCGGCGAACTTGATCGAGGTGGAGGACAGATTCACGGATAATGCGAGAGTTTATTGACGCACACCATCGGTTTAGCTAAAGGTACAAATTGCGGTACAATTAATCTGGTGCAGTACAAAGTTAAGCGTTCTACATTCTTGCCATCCACCTTGACGTTTACCAGTCCTATATCTATTTACAAATGTGGCAGGGATGGGACCATTTGTGGATTACATGTTGACAGGCAAAAGGGTGGATCACTTCAGTTTCTCATCTCTTGCTCTGGTAAGGGGGTTCTCATAAGAATGTTTCTATCTCTGATCATATGGCAATTTATGCTGCTGCTTGCTTCTCGTCTACAGTACGTATCTGTTTGCTTAGAGATAAAATGGTGATTACCTTCATTAAGCTAATGGATGAGGTGTGAACCTATATATAGCTTAAGCTGCTACCAGTAACATTCAACCAAGACATCCATATATGTCTACCTGTCGGAGCCCCCGCTGCCCTGCACCTTCGGCCGGCCCCGTCCCCTTAGTCCCCATCTCCTCTTTGTCGCCGCATCAGCCGACGCCATGGATGCGGACGACGCCTGCACCCCCGTGGAAGAGGGATGAGGCCGTGGACGAGGGCAAGCGCCGTGGTGGTTGTCGACGTCTCCTGCTCCGCTGGGGACGAGGTGAGCGCCATCGTGATGGTTGTTGACGATTGTGCCGTGCGTTGGTGCTGCTAAACTGCTAATTAATCGACTACTAATCTACTTCCTCCGCATCACCCCAGGCCTTTTGCACACCTGACTGGCTCTACTAATCTACTTCCTCCGCATCACCCCAGGCCTTTTGCACACCTGACTGGCTCTACTAATCTACTTCCTCCGCATCACCCCAGGCCTTTTGCACACCTGACTGGCTCTACTAATCTACTTCCTCCGCATCACCCCAGGCCTTTTGCACACCTGACTGGCTCTACTAATCTACTTCCTCCGCATCACCCCAGGCCTTTTGCACACCTGACTGGCTCTACTAATCTACTTCCTCCGCATCACCCAATCCTTTTTCACACATGACTGGCTGACTTATTCACACCTTCCTGTTTCAGTGAAGATCCAGATCAATGTCGCTGATATATTTTAGCAGAGAAGCATACATCACAGAGGTCCAATACTGCACTTGAACTTCTTTTTCCGCACTTTGGATCTGATGGTTTATGTTATGGTGGATGCAGGTGGCAATGTGGCATTATTTTTGGTCATGCTAAGTCTGCACCTCTTGGTCCCTGTTGCATGGAGGATAGCAACTGTTTTTCCTATTTCAGGTCAGGTGAATCGAGCGTGTTTGTTATCTGCTCCATCAATTCATTTATATGGCTATCCCAGTGAAGCATTATATTTAGATTGGATACGACTGTCTTCTCACTCTCAAGGTAACTATTGCTGATATTGCTATACATTTCTTCAATTTATTTACTTATACAGATTTTTGGCCATCTATTAATTTTCCTACGTCAATCATACAAAATTACTATGAAGGATTAAGTAACAATTTAATGTTGAATCAGGGTCATTAATTCATTGATTGTGGGACTCTTATTTGGTTTTGTGTAATTTGATATGGTTCATGGTTCCCTCTCACTCATTACTACAATGCAATATTTTTTTTACCAAATAGTCTACTAATAGGCAATGCTGCTCTGAAAAATAAAACACATAATTTTGATTCCAAATGCTAAAGTGAATTTAAACCTGTAAAAGGTGATTACATACTTGTTTTAGTGCGGGGTGTGTGCATGTGTGTTTGGGTCTCTGTATGACTCTTGCGTGTTTGAGGAAAAAAACTGAATTTAAAAGGAGATGTTTCTATTTTTCTTAAAAAAATGCAAGTATAGATTGCATACACTATGATGTTCCTCCGATGTTACAGCCATCATCAAGAGATCGAATGAGACCTGGGCTTCAAGCATGTGGCCTTGGAAGGAGACCCAACAATTATGTCGATTATGATAAATTTACCTCCACCCGTTGGTTTCTGGGAACAGATGGCCCTCTTGCATTGAGTTAGGATCTTCACGCAATGCTCATCGCTCCAGTCATGCATTATGTACTGCATGCAACCACATATCGGTACGTTATACAGATGAATGCGCTCATCATCAATCAGTTACCAGCAACAAAATGATCGATTTTAATGCATTATTGCAATAATATATTATCATCAGAATTATATATATGTACATGTGTTCTTTACCCTACCTTAAGAAATACGGCATCAGTTGGTGATGGGATGTACTCCATCATATCACCTGGAATGTACTCAACAGCAGCAGCATCATCAGTGGTGGCTGTATGCTGCTAATGACATGAGGAAGGTCCAGCACCGAGCACTTGACCTGCGGAAAAGCCCTGGCAATGGCCTTGGCCGCGCCGCCGGTGCCTCCACCGACGTCGATCAGTGAGCTTACACCGGCGAACGCCTCACCGCACCTGGTGATGGCGAACTCCAAGGCGAGATGGCTATCGGCTTCCATCCCGGCGTTGAAGACCTCGTTGTAGCGCGGGTCCACGCTCGCGGCGTCCCAGAGATCCATGCCGCCATGCGCCATCCTGAAAGGCATCTCCACGGCGGCGGCGCCGTCCTCGCCCATGAGCCACTCCGTCAGGTGCTGCGCCGCCGTGACGTGGTACTTGGTGGTCTGCGAGAGCACCCACGGAGACATGCTCGTGCACCCGTTCACCGTGGCGTCATCCACAAGGAGGCGGGACATGGGCGTCAGGCGGTAGCAGGTATCACCGGCATCGCCATCGTCAGCGGCGGCGAGGATACCTGTGGCTGCAAGAAATCTCAAGAGGCGAGGTAAGAATGGCTTTCGGTGTTGGGGTACTGGGATCAAGGCGACAAGGTCAGACAGCGTGGCTGTGCCGCCACGACTGTGAACGACGTTTGGTATGCCCAGGCTCACAGCGCATTGTAGCGCCATGGATTTGAGGCAGTGTAGCCGAAAGTGAGGTTCCAGAGCTCCACGTGTGCTTGCGCAAATTCTGAGCTTGGGAAGCTCGTCATGGCTGGATACGCTTGATGCCTTGATTGGCTCCTAGCGAGCGATTTAATGTGCAAGGACCAAAGGCGTGGTGGCTACGGTGGTGCAGTAGAACGACTAGCACACACATGACGTGCCTAAATACACTCAGGGAAGTCCCAACCCTGGGTGTCCATGGGTACTGTCCAAGAAATGAGAGCAATAAATATGCATTAGACACTAGTACTTTGTCCAACACCCGGTGTCTATAGCAGTTTCCGAAACATTAATTACCTTCACACATGTACGAGGATCAGCTGGGTATTGTTGTTCTGTAGTCATCGTTACACACAGAATGTCCATTGCCAAGAATACACAGAACATAAAAAACAGATATGACTGCCATAGATAACAATAGTGCAAAAGACCATCCATTTGGAATAAACATAGAAAAATAGATTTAGGTTCATTACAATAGATAATAGATAACATCGGCAGCATAGTAGTTCTGGTAGTCTCTCATTGATAATACATAATAAACTTTGGGTACTAATTTTAGTAGCAATTGATCCAGCAATCAACAATGTGCAGTCTGATCATCCAGACCACATCGACAACAAAATGGCATGACAGCTAGGGATCATCTGAAAGGAAAATGATAGAACAATTCATGAGTAATGTTGAAAAATTGTGTTGAGACAAGAGAGTTATTATCTGGCTGAAAAATGATAGAACAATTCATGAGTAATGCTGAAAAATGCGCATAGTCCCTAGCTGTCATGCAGAAAATAGGTTCTGGTACTAAAGAATATGACAGAATCATGTTGAAAATAGGTTCTGGTACTAAAGAAAATGACAGAATCATGCTGAAAATAGGTTCGGGTACTAAAGAAAATGACAGAATCATGTTGAAAATAGGCTCTGGTACTAAAGAAAATGACAGGATCATGAGCAATGCTGAAGTATGCGCATAGTCCCTAGCTGTCATGCTGAAAATAGGTTCTGGTACTAAAGAATATGACAGAATCATGCTGAAAATAGGTTCTGGTACTAAAGAAAATGACAGAAGTTCTGGTACTAAAGAAAATGACAGAATCATGCTGAAAATAGGTTCTGGTACTAAAGAAAATGACATAATCATGAGCAATGCTGAAAAATGCACATAGTCCTAGCTGTCATGCTGAAAAATAGGTTCTGGTACTAAAGAAAATGACCGATTCATGCTGAAAAATAGGTTCTCGTACTTTAAAGAAGATGACAGTGATGCTCCTTAGTTCTAGTGTTCTACAAAGTCGTGAATGATTAGCAGCTTCTGATATAACTCATTTTTTCTAGACTTTAGGATATAGCTGCTCACCATGCCAGTATTGTTATTTTCTGTTAAAATTGATACCATGTCCTCATGATACCACTGCTTATCATTACACAAGTTATAATTCCATTTCCCAATTGTGAAAACATGATTTCATTTAATTTTACAACTTTGGCGTTCTTATAATATTTGAGTGTGCTGCCAAACATTTTCCTATTTGCACCACATATGGACTTCGTTTCTGCATTGCACCAGATTAAAACAGACACTGTTTCAATTGTTTTGTAATTTCTGCTCATTTTACAGTATGTTCATTTTCTCCAACGGAAGTACTCTCTGAACTCGTTCAACCTCCTGGGACACACTGCTCCAGCCCAAGCAGGGTCCCTTCTGGTAGTGGGACCATTTGTGGATTACTTGTTGACAGGCAAAAGTCTTTAACCATCTCACAGAATCTCCTATGTCCGCTTTGTTGCAGTAAATGTTACCTACACTTGCCCTGAAACACTTCTTGTGCAAATTTGGAATACTCCATCTCAAAATATACTTTAACTACTTTCAGATTGTCCAAAGTCAAATATTTTCATTTTTAACCAATAATATCTCTACAAATTCATTTGTTTTAAATATTTTTCGGTGTTAGTAGTCAAAGTTAAAAATGTTTGATTTGGGACAAATCCAAAATTAGCTATATTCTAAGATTGTGCGACTGGTGGATTTTAATTTTATTAAATTATATAAGCTAGCAAAGGCTGGATGAGTACCTCTAGTTTTGAATGAGATAAATGCTCGAATCAGTAAATTATCTTTGAAGACCACTAGCTAGTTATTGATCTCCAGGTAAACCAGCAAATGCTGAATATTTGGGTCCTAGCTAATAAATGAGTAATGTTAAAACAATCACATTCAATACTTTATTTGGACATAAGTAATGTTGAAGTTTAAATGAATAGCACCAACTCTGGATGTGCACTAGAGAAAACAACTGAGCAAATCTCTTGTGAATCTACTTTAGATCTAATGAAACTGCTGTACGTAATCGTTATATTGAATTAATTGCAAACATGATAACACCTCTGTGCAAATCTCCATAAGGCTCGCTCAATGAGATCATCCGACAAAATTTACTCAATATGCTTCGAAAGGTGAAGGGCCTTGAGTTCGAGTCATACATGCCGGCTCATAACAAGAGCAGCAAGAATAAGTTACCCACATGTATAGTCTCGGAGGTGTCCTTGTCGTGCCGACTCTAATTATGATCATGTTTTTCTTGCATTTGTATTTTGATTTGAAGAGGGATACATAATCTAGATCAAGATGATTTGTTAGGATACATTTTTATCTAATTATGAACCCACCGGCCCGGATGAGGGTTCATGTTGGAGTGTTAGATTCTACAGTACAGAGCAGGGTGCATGCGCAATAGATGCTGCTTATTGTAATGAAACATATATGTACGTGTCGGTTGTGCTTGGTCTTCCACAACATGATATTCAACTCCTATATAATACCAAGCTTGTTAAACAGCGATGTCACAGCTAATTGCTTTAGCTAATTAGCTTGCAATCGAGCTCTGTAACACAGTGTTCCATGGGTTCTTTGAAGGCAGGAGAGCCAACTTTTGACACGGGACGTCCTCATAGCGGGCGAGCAACTATCATGGGCATAGGCAAAGCCGTGCCGGTGCATGCCTTTGAGCAAAAATCCTACCCTGATTACTATTTTGACATAACTAGCAGCAATCACATGGTGGACCTCAAGGCAAAGTTTGCAAAAATATGTAAGTGCACACAAATACTACTTAGGAGTATAGTATTTGTCTCATCGTTTTACGTTGTACAGTATTTATTAGTAGCATTTTGTTCCATTATTAACATATAATTGATTGCTTGCAGGCGAGAATACGATGGTGGAGAAGCGACACTTTTACCTGTCGGACGAGGTGTTGAGGAGCAATCCATCCATCACGGCGTACAAGGCCCCTTCCGTCACCCTCCGGCAGGAGCTCGCCGACGAGGGCGTCCCCCGGCTCGGAGCGGAGGCGGCGCTGAACGCCATCAACGACTGGGGCAGGAAGGCCTCCGACATCACGCACCTCATCGTCTGCACGTCCAGCAGCGGCTGCCTGCCCGGCGCCGACTGCGAGCTCCTCCACCTCCTCGGCCTCCCTCCCTCCACGAAGCGGGTCATGCTGTACCAGACCGGCTGCCACGGCGGCGCCGCCGCGCTCCGCCTCTCCAAGGACCTCGCCGAGAACAACCCCGGCGCCCGCGTCCTGGTGGTGTGCTCCGAGGTCATCCCGCTCTCGCTGCGGGGCCCCTCCGAGTCCCACGTCGGGAACCTCGTCGGGCAGGCCATCTTCGGCGACGCCGCCGGCGCCGTCGTCGTGGGCTCCGGCCCCGGCTCCGGCGAGCGCGCCATGTTCGAGCTGGCGTGGGCGGCGCAGGAGATCGTGCCCGGGACGCGGGACGGCGTCGTCACCAAGCTCCGGGAGGAAGGGCTCGTCTTCACCCTGCACCGGGACATGCCGCTCTACGTGTCCGGCGCCGTGGGCGGCGCGGTGGCGCGCGCTCTGCGGGAGACGGCGGCGGCGCCGGCGCCGGACTTGAACGAGGAGATGTTCTGGGTGGTGCACGTGGGCGGGAGGGAGATCCTGGACAGGGTGCAGGGGGCGCTGGGGCTCCGGGAGGGGAAGCTGGCGGCGTCGAGGAGCGCCATGGCGCAGTACGGCAACACACGGAGCTCGTGCGTGATACTGGTGATGGAGGAGATGCGGCGGAGGTCGGAGGAGAAGGGGATGCGCACCGCCGGGGAAGGCCTGGATTGGGGCATTCTCCTTGGATTTGGGCCCGGGATGACCGTCGACACCATCCTCCTCCGCGCCCTGCCCAACAACTAGCAACAATAATATATCTCCAAACACAATAACTGAGCAGACTGACCGTTATTCTGATCGATTACGGATTGTCTGCTGCATTTCTCATCATGTAAAATTCACCTTTATCTACATTATCCAAGAAGTTTGATATTTACGACGGCTACTGAAAATAATTGTCCAGGATAGCAGGCATATACATTGCAGATGTCACAGTCGAGATTACAAACAGGCCAAGAATAATTAAACATCAAGTATTCAAGTGTACAGAACACACCACACCACAAGATAGAAATTCTGGAGTCTGTTGGCTAATGATGTTCCATAATCATAGGCAACAGCCAGCGGCGGCAGGAACAGTGTACAGATCACAACAAGCTGTAGCTTTTGTAATTCTTTGTTGCACCCACATAACACACATATACAGGGAGTACGGAAAAACAATCTTCTTTAGAATTAGAGACGCCCTTCGTGAGCCAAATTTGAAGGCAAAACACAACATATTTTAAGCACGGTATGAAGCTTTTGCAAAAAAAAAAGCACCAGTAGACTTAAACCACATCAATAAGGCAAAAGAAAAGGAGAAAAAAGAAAATGTCAATTTGTTATAAAAAGGAATGAAAATGTAACAATTGTTAAGTTGGAGCAAAATCAACAATTTAATCATCCCTCAGAATGCCATATCTCAACAGTGCACATGGAGACATTGGTTCCTTCAACCTCCCAGCAGAGTGATGAGGAGGGAGCACCAACTGAATGAGCGCTCAGATTACTAAAATGCTCATCATGGGGATATATATGAAAAATGCATGGGCAACATACAGAAAAAGAAAAGGAACCAAAGTGACATTCTAACAACATGTCGTCATGCAATTGCTGATTTGATCGAGTTATTATCAGCTGGGAAAAACATTCTGAAGTTAACACAATGCATCTCAAATTCTCAATGTATCAGTTTGTTTAACTTTCCAGGTTTGAAAATGGAGAATTTAGAATATGGTAGACCATGGATAGAGCACAGCCATCAGCATCAAACCATTTAAGAGTTTGTTAGGTCAACTACTGCCATTACAAAAGGTAAATGTATAAGACCAAATGAGTTTCTTGTTTGCCATATCAATGTCAAGCACGCAACTATTATTTTTTATGATAAATTTGGCTGATGCCAAACAATAATACCTAGTCGGCCAGTCCAACTAATAACTGATACTACCACTGACCTGCCGCTCTATCTTGAAGCAACCTCTCTCTCTCCTCTTTCATCTTATTCGCAATCTCAATTATCTTTGGGTTATACAAACGATCCATAACAAACTTCTTTTCCTCTGCTTGTATTTCTTTAATGGCACTTGGGTACGGGTTTGGAGGTGGTTCCTTTCCTTCACTGCGGGCGATTTCTTTCAGTTCCTTGTATGCTTTCTTCTTTGCTTTCTTTTCTTTGCGATACTCCATCTGTGAAAAGGATGATAGTCGTCAAAACAGAACTGACAGTGTTTGAACTTGCACAGTTCTATATAACTACAAATTTGAATATAGTGGGCTAAGAACAGGATTTTGCGTTTAGGGTATTGGATAAGATTTAACAAAAGGATATCTTCAGAAGATGATTATTACATCTGCTACAGCCATAGCATAATCTTCACTGACTCCTTGTTCTTTCAACTCCAAGACACGCCAAGCAAACACTCGTGCTGGTGGTGGATCAAATCCACTTATCCTGAAAACATTGGACGTGTATTAAAATTTATGTTCAGAAAGAGATAAATTTAAACAAGAGCACCACTTCTGTCAGGAAAGAAATGCGCAAAGAAAATAGACAAACAATTAAACTTTCCCTTCAAAAATTTGGAGTCTTAAATGCATGTATACTATTTCAACTATACAGTGCCGCAGTGGCAAACTTTTACAAGGAAATCACATAACACATGAGAAGGAACTTACTTGATTGCATCATGGTAGAGAGAATCTGGATGCTTTTTGAAGAACTTGTTTACGTACACATCCTCCGGCAGCTCAATCTTCTTGATCTTTCCATCCACACGAGGAAATGTCACTGGAGGTGCCCTAATGAACATGTCCCGTGTTTCAATTGACCAGCAAGCAATATGACAAACAAAAGAAAGGTATGATTATAACAGAAAATTAAAACAGCAGTTTCAAAACGCAATTGTGAACCATGCATAGACTCAGTGCATCTTCAGTTTACAAATTTGTGAAGCCTGGCAAAGTAGAGCAATAGAACTGCATAAAAGAATGATGCAAACCCTTTGACAGCAGAAACGATACTAAAGCAGCAACGATACTAAAGCAGCAGGAACTACACAAATCACAGTTATACGCAATAACGTGGTGTTCAGGGTGATCGATGAGAATCTAACTAGAAATCAATAGTGTTTCAGCACCGAATCATGCCATTTAACGACATTTCATTCTATAGATCCATGGATGAGCAGTGAAATGAACCGTATATGATGTATCGTGGTGTTTGTGCGGATCTGATCCTAATACTCGCGAGAATGGTAGAGTAATGGAGAAATGCAGACGGAAATGCAGACACAGCACAGCTAGGGAAATGGAGATGCGGGGGTAGGGTAGGAGTGCACTGACTCTTCCATGGCCTTGAGCCATGTGGGCGCGGGCTTGGCGAGGCCCTTCACCAGCTTCCGCGTCTTGGTCAGCAGGTCACCGCGCATGTACGACATCTCCCTCCTCTCGTGGTGTCCGAGGACCTCACCGAGTGCTGCTGGAGTGCTGGGTGCTGGCCGCCGCCGCGCCGCCCCCTGCCCTGCCTGCGCTGCGCCCTTGCTGCCTTGCTGGCAGCCGCGGCCGCGCGCCGCCCCCCCTGCCTGCGCCTGCTGGCCGCCGCTAGGGTTAGGTGCCTGCCGCCGCCGGCCGTGAGACCGTGACGCGACGAGGAGGAGCGAGCCGCGAGCAGGGGCCAGGGGGAATCGATTTTGGGCCCAAATAAGCCCACTAACTTCTACTACGGTTACGCCTAGGTATATTCCTTTCCGCTTTTTGTTCAAGGAAAACGTAAAATGGCTGGTAGTGTGCTTCTTAAACCTAGCGAGGAAACGCCTGGCAAAAACCCCAGCGAAGCATCCCATCCTTCATTGCAGTTGCAGCTGCCGGGCCATCCTCCCATCCCATCCATGGCTATGGCGTCCGCCCTTCCGCTCCTCCTCGCGCGCCGTCTCGTCTCCGCGACCGCGAGGCCCACCTCGCCTCTCCACTCCCGCCGCCTCGCTCTTCCTCGGCCTGCCACCCTCTCCATGCATTGCAACAGGTATTTGATGTCCCTCGATAAGAATCCAATTGCAACTAAGGCGGTCACTTCTGCTGTCCTGACTTTGGCTGGGGACCTCATCTGCCAGGTACTTTTGCAGGGTTTATTTGGCTTCAATCTGATGCGATGCAGCATGGATTTCTAGTGAGTTTCAGGCAGCCTAGTAGTGATATGTTACTGTCAAATTTGTATGGTGCGTATCATTGATGAAGCACTGGAATGTCTGACGTAATCCCAATACCTTATAATAACACCGATGTTGTTAACCCTTTTGAAATAACCGTAAATGTGGGCACACCAAAAATGAAATTTAATGAACAAGCAAGGAAGCAAATGAAACCTAAGAAGTTCAACCTGTTGACGGCATAGGGGGTTGCAGCAAGAAGTGTATAGCAGAAGTGATTAGGAAACATGCTTAACATTTCCAATTGTATGCCATTGTTAAGGTTGAAAACTTGCCTTGATGGCACATGGAAGTGTTTTTATCCTATATTACGACTGTTACTATTGTTCGCTACTTAAACACCAAAATGTATAGTTCTAAATCCACTTTTCCTTCTGTTCCAGCTTGTGATTGATCGAGCTCCAGAGCTCGATTTAAGGAGAACATTTGTATTCACTTTTTGGGGACTTGCCCTTGTAGGGCCAACTTTACATGTCTGGTAATCATTTCTTAGCTGCAGAAGTAATTATAAGAATTTAGTGTAGCCAGCATTCTCGGACACTGCTATTTGTTTGATAGTCAGTCCTTATATGCAGGTACCTTTATTTGAGTAAATTAGTGACAATTAGCGGAGCATCAGGTGCCGTTGCTCGCCTTATACTTGATCAGGTTTGTTCATGTTTTTTCCCTCTCTTCCTTGCAATCCCAAGGAAATATATTGTAGTCATGAAATTTCCTTGTGTGTCCTTCAGTTTATTTGCTTATAAAATTATTGTATTTTCTTTTGATTCTTTTATCTTCTCCTTCGCAGTTCATTTTCGCTCCCATTTTCATCGGCATTTTTATGAGCTTAGTAGTCACCTTGGAGGGAAAGCCTTCTCTTGTAGTTCCAAAGCTTAAGCAGGTGAGCTGAACTTTTCAATACTCTTTCACCTCCTGGTACAACATGCATAAACTCTTTTCTGGCGATCTAATTTTCATTTCTTACATCTACAGGAATGGTTATCGTCAGTGTTGGCAAATTGGCAATTATGGATACCGTTTCAGTTTCTGAATTTTTACTTTGTTCCTCAGAAGTTTCAGGTCTTGGAATATGTTCAGTTTCACAAGTTATTATATTAGCATGCTTTGTGTGTTACCCTCGCCAACCTACTGCCATTTTTTTCAGGTGCTTGCTGCTAATTTTGTAGCCCTTGCATGGAACGTGATTTTGTCATTTAAGGCTCACAAGGAAGTTATTGCGAAATAGGTACTATTAGCTTGTCTATCTTACCCTGGCATTAGGCTGTCAGATTAATTTGCTGAAGTTATAATTACATTCTTTACTGACTCCACACCATTGTTTTGTTTGTTATAACAAAAAAGTAGTAAACATGAAAATTGGTATGACGTGTCTTTCCCCACTGATGCTTGCATGTGGTTATTCATTGTTTCCTGCTGATGGCTCTCGTGCGAGCATTTTTCCTCATAGTTCAGCTAGGCGACGCCTAGGCGGCGACTAGGCGCTAGGCAATGGGTCAGCGCTTAGGTTCCGCCTAGCGCCTAGCCCAGCTAGGCGGCGACTAGACACGACTAGGCGCTAGGCAATGGGTCAGCCCTTAGATTCCGCCTAGCGCCTAACTGATCTATGTTTTTCCTAGAACAGTATATCTGTGATAGTGGATGCACATATTTCTGTTTCTGTTACTTTGTGGTACGTGCTGCATCTAATTTCATCTTCCATTCAAGAGCAAATAATAATGAAATCTTCTGTACTTCGATTTGCACTAACGATGTCATGTGTTCACTATTAGGAACTTAAAAAAAAAACTCGACCTGCGAGAGGCAAGCCGCCCCCCGGGCATTGCATTTAAGAAGAAGACCTTCTCACGCAGGTCGAGAAAACCCCCGAACCTTTGCCCCACCCTTACATAGGGGCCCTAACCCTTGTGAGACGACCCACCGGGCTGATGGCTGCTGCAACTACCCCCGGTAGGAGTGCCCAAACCAACCACGGCTACGACCTGGGCCGGGCCTTGACCTATGCTTTGATGTGGTGACAAACGAGGGGATTTTTTTAACCCCAGCCTGAAATTCGCTCCCACAGGGAGTCGAACCCAGGACCTGAGGAGTGCTACTGAGGCCATCTAACCAACTCAGCTAGAGGCCCTTTCGCACTATTAGGAACTTATGGTTTCTGATATTTGATTTGTTTATGATGAGGCATATATGTAGCGTGTGACTTTCACAGATGTATTGAAACTGATGTGCATTATATTACGTAGCTGAAATACTGGGACCAGCATCCACCAAAGTGTTTTGTAGGTTGAGGTATTCACTGTCCTTCCATACTGGACTTGACTAAGACACGTTTGAACTGCGACTGTGTATCAAATTTCTTCTTGCTTTTTTGTTCCTACCAAATCAAATAGGGAGATAAGGTTCTCATAGTAACCCCCATGTCCAATAGCTATTGTTACTGGGCTTATCTTTTCTACCACGCGAAAGCAACCTTGTGGACTTGTTCTGAAGTTATTGTTACTTGACATCCCAAAAGTCAGATCATGATAACTTCCAATGCCTTTTGCAATTCAACATGATGTTGATTGATGCTAAAGATGTTTTTTGTTGTTTTGCATCATGTGGCTAGAATCTGGACAGAAGCAGCTGCATATGTGGTCAAAATGGTGTTTGTTTAGTTTTCTATGGTCTGACTTGATTGCCAGCATCACAAATTTTATTGCAATTATGTTAACCAGAGGAGGTGGCAGTAGGCGATGTGTATGCCTCTGAGCTTATCTTTCTTTTCTTTTTGGCCAACCCAGCTCTTTTTCTCTGTGCTTTACTCCATGACAATGAGCTTTCATCCCTGGACCTATTTCTCTGCCTCCCCAGAAACAATGCTGTGGATGAATCGTGACTGCTGGTTGTAATTTGTTGACCTCCAAAGTCAGATCTGTGATCTGTCAGCTTCCACCTTTTGCAATTTAATATGATCCTGACTGATGCCAAAGACACTTTTTATTCTTTTGCAAAGGTCTTTAAAATCAAAGGGATGAAGTATAAAAATAGGGATGGACCTGGTCAATTTGATGTTCTGGATTATATTCTTGCATGGCTGCTAGCACTATAATTGCATTTTGCTAGCATTAGAATTAGTTGATTTTCTTGCGGTATTCAATATTTTCAGCTGTAACTCGTTTTATGTACTACGAATTATGTTTCCACTCACTTATTGCTTTCATCGTTCACTGATCTCCATCTCCTTGTTAATATCTTGGGTTTCAGTATATTTAGCTGGTGATGAGGAGTGTAGCGGCCAACCAGAGCAATTAGTTAGTCCTTGGGAGAGTGAAACTCCAGGCGAGGTTGTGGTGGCCGATATTTGCATGTTAGTTGTGTGTAGAAATTGTTGGATTGTAGTAAATTATTATCGTTGAGGAGTGCGTGGTTCTGATCAAGGTTGAAACAGATTGCATCATGGTTATGACATGTTTGTATAAATGTATAATATATGCTGGAGGACCATGAACGATCTCCTCCTTGGTTTACCGATGTGCATGTGATCTATCTCACCTCTGTTTATTTTTTTCCTTTTGGCATGAACATGTGTGTTTTTCTGTTCTGACGATGGATTAATGGAGCCATAATGGTACATTGGTACTCCATCTGTTCAAGATTATAACTCATGTTAACTTTACCCGACTATTCTAATTTGATCAGGTTTTTCTAAAAGAAAACATATCAACATCTATAGTACCAATATCAATATACTATCAAAATATGTATTTGATTGTGGATTTAATTAAAACTAATTAGATGCTGTAAATGTTGGCATTAGTATTACACGATGATGACATGAGCATGGCGCGATGATGGCGTCTGCCTCTGGGACCTGGGAATGGGTATGGACCAGTAATTAGGCGGCGGGATGGGCGGCAGGTTGGCCGCGAGGAAGCAGCAGAGGCGTGTGCGGTGAGGAGTGTGCCTGGAGTCCGGCGGTCCGGCCGGACAAAAGCGTCGCCGTCGTAGAGGAAGTCGTCGTCTTCTTTCTCCCTCAGCGGACTGACTGACTGTAGATCGAGCTGGACCCAAGCCTACGGAGGCCATGGCTAGGCTACTGGAGCAGAGCACGCAGCAGTCAACAGTCAACAGAGCAGAGCTTCATCCATCCGTTCTGTTCCGTTCCATTCCATGGTCTGGGCTCGCTACATGAATCCGTTCAATGCATGCATGTGTGTCTGATTGTCCGGACGAACTCCGACCAGGACCCCTAGCTTGTGTCTGGAATCTGGATCGATTGGTGCGCCCGGCCGTGCTCGCTCCTCTCTCTCTCTCTTCCCCTGACACGCGCTACGACTTGCACCCCGTCCTTGCATTGCATCGCATCGGGCCGCTATTCTTGACTCTCCTGTCCTGCAATCAGCAGCGTGCATCGCTCCAAGCAGATTCCATTTTCTTCTCCATCGTAAGTTTTGCTCTTTTCCTTGTTCTTCGTTCTCTGTCACTATACCAGCATATACCGCTGTGTCACACTATACCACTGCAGTAGCAGCATCTGGTTTTACCATTACCGCTAGCGGTAAATGTCGACATATGGTTTCATTAATTTGTCACGATCACGATGCCAATCAGTCGGTCTTTTTTTTCGCGACCGTGCCTTAGCACGTATTTCATCAAGAAGAAAGCATTTTACAGACATTATTTGTCCCAAGCCAAACAGGAGTTGACCTACACAAGCGCACAAAGGACTAAAAACAGAGAAAAAACATAAAAAGGGCCAGAAAACAAACGGCCAGCAGAACAAAGAGAAGTGAGCGACCAAGGCTCAAGCCCACCCAAACCCAACAACCTATAAACGACCACTCCTGAACCTGCAATCAGATAGCCTCGCCATGGGCGCCAAAGGTCACATCGGTGGCAAAAGCATCCACCTAGCGGCACGAACACGGCGGCAAAACATCCGCCCGAACCAACGATGAAGCAAAGAAGGGGCGGCAAAGCATCCACCCAATCCGAAACGACCACGGCGGCAAAGCATCCGCCCGAACCTAGGACAACCACGACGGCAAAGCATCCGCCAGAGCCACCAAGACCACAGCAGGGGTGGCAAAGCATCCACCCATCCGAATCGACCACGGCGGCAAAGCATCCGCCCGAACCTAGGACAACCACGACGGCAAAGCATCCGCCAGAGCCACCAAGACCACAGCAGGGGTGGCAAAGCATCCACCCATCCGAATCGACCACGGCGGCAAAGCATCCGCCCGAACCTAGGACAACCACGACGGCAAAGCATCCGCCAGAGCCACCAAGACCACAGCAGGGGTGGCAAAGCATCCACCCATCCGAATCGACCACGGCGGCAAAGCATCCGCCCGAACCTAGGACAACCACGACGGCAAAGCATCCGCCAGAGCCACCAAGACCACAGCAGGGGTGGCAAAGCATCCACCCATCCGAATCGACCACGGCGGCAAAGCATCCGCCCGAACCTAGGACAACCACGACGGCAAAGCATCCGCCAGAGCCACCAAGACCACAGCAGGGGTGGCAAAGCATCCACCCATCCGAATCGACCACGGCGGCAAAGCATCCGCCCGAACCTAGGACAACCACGACGGCAAAGCATCCGCCAGAGCCACCAAGACCACAGCAGGGGTGGCAAAGCATCCACCCATCCGAATCGACCACGGCGGCAAAGCATCCGCCCGAACCTAGGACAACCACGACGGCAAAGCATCCGCCAGAGCCACCAAGACCACAGCAGGGGTGGCAAAGCATCCACCCATCCGAATCGACCACGGCGGCAAAGCATCCGCCCGAACCTAGGACAACCACGACGGCAAAGCATCCGCCAGAGCCACCAAGACCACAGCAGGGGTGGCAAAGCATCCACCCATCCGAATCGACCACGGCGGCAAAGCATCCGCCCGAACCTAGGACAACCACGACGGCAAAGCATCCGCCAGAGCCACCAAGACCACAGCAGGGGTGGCAAAGCATCCACCCATCCGAATCGACCACGGCGGCAAAGCATCCGCCCGAACCTAGGACAACCACGACGGCAAAGCATCCGCCAGAGCCACCAAGACCACAGCAGGGGTGGCAAAGCATCCACCCATCCGAATCGACCACGGCGGCAAAGCATCCGCCCGAACCTAGGACAACCACGACGGCAAAGCATCCGCCAGAGCCACCAAGACCACAGCAGGGGTGGCAAAGCATCCACCCATCCGAATCGACCACGGCGGCAAAGCATCCGCCCGAACCTAGGACAACCACGACGGCAAAGCATCCGCCAGAGCCACCAAGACCACAGCAGGGGTGGCAAAGCATCCACCCATCCGAATCGACCACGGCGGCAAAGCATCCGCCCGAACCTAGGACAACCACGACGGCAAAGCATCCGCCAGAGCCACCAAGACCACAGCAGGGGTGGCAAAGCATCCACCCATCCGAATCGACCACGGCGGCAAAGCATCCGCCCGAACCTAGGACAACCACGACGGCAAAGCATCCGCCAGAGCCACCAAGACCACAGCAGGGGTGGCAAAGCATCCACCCATCCGAATCGACCACGGCGGCAAAGCATCCGCCCGAACCTAGGACAACCACGACGGCAAAGCATCCGCCAGAGCCACCAAGACCACAGCAGGGGTGGCAAAGCATCCACCCATCCGAATCGACCACGGCGGCAAAGCATCCGCCCGAACCTAGGACAACCACGACGGCAAAGCATCCGCCAGAGCCACCAAGACCACAGCAGGGGTGGCAAAGCATCCACCCATCCGAATCGACCACGGCGGCAAAGCATCCGCCCGAACCTAGGACAACCACGACGGCAAAGCATCCGCCAGAGCCACCAAGACCACAGCAGGGGTGGCAAAGCATCCACCCATCCGAATCGACCACGGCGGCAAAGCATCCGCCCGAACCTAGGACAACCACGACGGCAAAGCATCCGCCAGAGCCACCAAGACCACAGCAGGGGTGGCAAAGCATCCACCCATCCGAATCGACCACGGCGGCAAAGCATCCGCCCGAACCTAGGACAACCACGACGGCAAAGCATCCGCCAGAGCCACCAAGACCACAGCAGGGGTGGCAAAGCATCCACCCATCCGAATCGACCACGGCGGCAAAGCATCCGCCCGAACCTAGGACAACCACGACGGCAAAGCATCCGCCAGAGCCACCAAGACCACAGCAGGGGTGGCAAAGCATCCACCCATCCGAATCGACCACGGCGGCAAAGCATCCGCCCGAACCTAGGACAACCACGACGGCAAAGCATCCGCCAGAGCCACCAAGACCACAGCAGGGGTGGCAAAGCATCCACCCATCCGAATCGACCACGGCGGCAAAGCATCCGCCCGAACCTAGGACAACCACGACGGCAAAGCATCCGCCAGAGCCACCAAGACCACAGCAGGGGTGGCAAAGCATCCACCCATCCGAATCGACCACGGCGGCAAAGCATCCGCCCGAACCTAGGACAACCACGACGGCAAAGCATCCGCCAGAGCCACCAAGACCACAGCAGGGGTGGCAAAGCATCCACCCATCCGAATCGACCACGGCGGCAAAGCATCCGCCCGAACCTAGGACAACCACGACGGCAAAGCATCCGCCAGAGCCACCAAGACCACAGCAGGGGTGGCAAAGCATCCACCCATCCGAATCGACCACGGCGGCAAAGCATCCGCCCGAACCTAGGACAACCACGACGGCAAAGCATCCGCCAGAGCCACCAAGACCACAGCAGGGGTGGCAAAGCATCCACCCATCCGAATCGACCACGGCGGCAAAGCATCCGCCCGAACCTAGGACAACCACGACGGCAAAGCATCCGCCAGAGCCACCAAGACCACAGCAGGGGTGGCAAAGCATCCACCCATCCGAATCGACCACGGCGGCAAAGCATCCGCCCGAACCTAGGACAACCACGACGGCAAAGCATCCGCCAGAGCCACCAAGACCACAGCAGGGGTGGCAAAGCATCCACCCATCCGAATCGACCACGGCGGCAAAGCATCCGCCCGAACCTAGGACAACCACGACGGCAAAGCATCCGCCAGAGCCACCAAGACCACAGCAGGGGTGGCAAAGCATCCACCCATCCGAATCGACCACGGCGGCAAAGCATCCGCCCGAACCTAGGACAACCACGACGGCAAAGCATCCGCCAGAGCCACCAAGACCACAGCAGGGGTGGCAAAGCATCCACCCATCCGAATCGACCACGGCGGCAAAGCATCCGCCCGAACCTAGGACAACCACGACGGCAAAGCATCCGCCAGAGCCACCAAGACCACAGCAGGGGTGGCAAAGCATCCACCCATCCGAATCGACCACGGCGGCAAAGCATCCGCCCGAACCTAGGACAACCACGACGGCAAAGCATCCGCCAGAGCCACCAAGACCACAGCAGGGGTGGCAAAGCATCCACCCATCCGAATCGACCACGGCGGCAAAGCATCCGCCCGAACCTAGGACAACCACGACGGCAAAGCATCCGCCAGAGCCACCAAGACCACAGCAGGGGTGGCAAAGCATCCACCCATCCGAATCGACCACGGCGGCAAAGCATCCGCCCGAACCTAGGACAACCACGACGGCAAAGCATCCGCCAGAGCCACCAAGACCACAGCAGGGGTGGCAAAGCATCCACCCATCCGAATCGACCACGGCGGCAAAGCATCCGCCCGAACCTAGGACAACCACGACGGCAAAGCATCCGCCAGAGCCACCAAGACCACAGCAGGGGTGGCAAAGCATCCACCCATCCGAATCGACCACGGCGGCAAAGCATCCGCCCGAACCTAGGACAACCACGACGGCAAAGCATCCGCCAGAGCCACCAAGACCACAGCAGGGGTGGCAAAGCATCCACCCATCCGAATCGACCACGGCGGCAAAGCATCCGCCCGAACCTAGGACAACCACGACGGCAAAGCATCCGCCAGAGCCACCAAGACCACAGCAGGGGTGGCAAAGCATCCACCCATCCGAATCGACCACGGCGGCAAAGCATCCGCCCGAACCTAGGACAACCACGACGGCAAAGCATCCGCCAGAGCCACCAAGACCACAGCAGGGGTGGCAAAGCATCCACCCATCCGAATCGACCACGGCGGCAAAGCATCCGCCCGAACCTAGGACAACCACGACGGCAAAGCATCCGCCAGAGCCACCAAGACCACAGCAGGGGTGGCAAAGCATCCACCCATCCGAATCGTACCTTGCCGGGCAGCCAGCCTTTCTCAGATGCTTAGCACTGAAGACATTTCTTCCATTTTTTGCAAATAGAGGTCGCCCAAACACATGAATCATTGTCGACTGGGATTCAGCTTCAAATTCCTGAATCGCATCGCATGGTAAGCGTTAGTTGTAAGATCAGAATCCAAAGATGGATCCATCTCGTATTTAATTTTCAAGGACGACCTGACTCCTGCTCCGTCGCTGTCCAATTCCATCAGGTTGGCTTCATTTCGACGTATCGTATGGTCTAAGCACAGCCTGCTTTGGTTAACATGCTATTAGTAACAACAATTCACGCTTTTAATTCGTCTTGGTGCTTTTCACTCACTAGCCATTTAAGCTGAATAATGCAGCGATCGAGCATCTGACACAAATCTAAGGACGGAAACCAAACATGACATATATCTTTCGCTCTCTCTTGTTGCTAGCAACAGCAAGTGACGAAGGCAGGCAACCAAACCAGAGCACTATCTTACCTCGTTTTGATTTATTTATTTTCCTTTTCCTCTTGAGAGACGAGAGAGAGAGAAACCGGAGAACGTGACAAGTAGGAAGCAATATATTCAAGCTGTAGCTGAAGAGAATCGATGACCAAATCAATCAGCAATTAATTACCACCTACACACTGATGCTTACAGCAGCAAATAAATCACATGGATTCATACGAGCAACAAGCGAGACTGATCATCACCATCAAAGAAATGAAAAGATGCTTGTGGTCTTGTGGATGGATGTTGTCGTAATCATCTCACCGTGCGTGCAGTGCAGAGACTTAATTTGATGGTTGCTAATTACTAATTAGAAGAGAAGAGAGCATCCCATGAATCCAAGGTGGGGAAGCCACCGCAGCTGCTGCTACCGCTGTTGCTGGCGTAGCTGCAAGCCACTCCCGCTGCTGCTGGTCCTAATCCTGCGCCGCCGGCCTCCGCCTGGTCCGTCGCAGGCGCCGCCGCCGACAATCCGGCCGCGTCCGTCCGCGCGGGCGCTGTGGGCGCGCCGAGCAGGAACGCCGACGTGTCGAGCGTGGGCAGCATGAGCGCGCCGGGCGGGCCGGCGGCGCGGTAGGGCGCCGGGCGGCAGATGAGGGCCTCTGGAGGAGGGGTCGGCAGGTTGTCGGCGCCGGTGACCTGGTGCACCATGCGGCGGAAGCTGGCGGGGTCGGCGGTGATGTAGGTGGTGGGCAGCTTCCGCGACGGGCGCGGGCGGCGCTTGGAGATTCGGCGTGTAGAGGGAGCGGCGGGCCGGAGGTGGTGGTTTGATGGCGGCGCGGCTGCGGCGGGCGTCGGTGAGGACGTGAAGTCGCCGAGGAGGTGATGGTCACGAAGCCATGGCGGCGGCGCGGCGGATGCGGAGGGTGAGGGCCCGTGGCCGTGGGTGGAGTCCATGTGCAAGTGCAAGGCGGCGGTCATGAGCGTCGTGGTGGGTGATTTGTTCGGTTGCTGCGGCCTGCGGGATTGGATTTGGTTGAATGGTTGATCTCGCCGTGGAGGGGATGAACAGAGGGTGCTGCCTACGACGCTCGGTTTATATGGTGGCATGGCGTGGCGGGTATGCGCATGTAGAGAAAGTCAGCTGGACCGTCGCCACGCCACCCACATGACTGACACATCAGCTTCTTGGCGCGGGTGGGTGGGTCCCACGATGACAGTGACCACGAGAGAGAGCGGATGCATGCGCGCTTCTAGGGCCGATGTTGAAATTGGGGGTGTGAATTTGGGAGTATGATGTCACTTCGTAATCATTGCGTCACTGTAGCATTTCGTTTGTATGTGCGAAAAATTATCCAAAAATTGATTAATTAGGCTCAAAATGTTCGTCTCGCAGAGTACAACAAAACTATGCAATTACTTTTTGATTTCATCTACATTTAGTACTCCATGCATGTTATGACATTTTGATGTGACGGGGAATCTTCTTTTTGCATAGTAAATTTGGGAGTGGAATTTTTGGGAGTTCTTTTTTGCATCTAAACAAGGCCTAGGTGAAATTTATACTGCCGATATAACGGCTGTGTTTAGTTCTGAAAATCCCACCTAAAGTTTTACTCTACAAAAAGTTCCATCAATTCATATTAAATCTCTCCTCATACGTGGAGCACTAAATATAAAAATAAAAAACTAATTATATAGTTTTGATGTACACGACAAGACAAATTTTTTGAGCCTAATTAGATCATGATAGGACAATAATTACTATAAACAAATGAAAAGTGCTACAATGCGCTATAGTGTCTGATTTGACCCAATATAATTTTTCGATCGTACTTTTCACGTGAACTAAACACGCCCAATAGTTATATTGGCTACTATGGAATTTGCGTGCACTTGTGCTATTTTCGTTCGAGGAAGGTACGTTTAAGAAAAAAAATTACATTTTTCGACGGAGGCTTGTTACCGTACGTGGGCAAGCACCCAAACCCAAACCGAGCACACAAGTAATCCGTGGCATCCTACCCATAACCGCTTGCTTGTTTTGAGCTCATGATCGATGAGCATGCAAACTCATTGCATTGCATTGCATTGCATTGACTAGGCACGCACGCTGAATGCATGCATATTGATGCATGCATGTACGACCGAGCGTATAGCAAGACGCCAAGACCAAGACGGTACTATTATACGTACTAGACTTCAAAAATGCATGCATATACCAGGACCATATATACGATGGATGCATGGCCAGCGCTTAATTAGCTTAGACCAGTCACGTACGCGCACGCGCACAGCACACTAGCTACCACTGTACGTACGTGATCAATAGCTCCATCAAACAGGTGTGAGCGCCGAGACCACATGGTTCAACTACTTGTTCGCATATGCATAGTACATGACCTGCAAAACCATGTACGGGTGGTGCACGCCAAACCATGCATACCCTTGTTTGGTTGGCTGTGTCTGCTATTGATTTTTGCTGAGAGAAAAACACTACTAATTAGTGACGGATAATCCAAGCGAACAGGCTGGCCACACAAATTTCAAATATATATATAGTACTACTAGTTTAACCCCCCTCCCAAATAATATCAAATATATATACTACAATGGCCCGGACAGAGACACACAACTTGTATAGTACAGTTGAACGTACGCATGCGTTCTGACGGCCCCGATAACATCTTACCACGTACTAATTAATGAAGGAGCCAACAGGATTATTGGCATCGTGTGCCAAGTTGTTCGACGCAAAGATTACTCATCAATTATTGCATTATATATATGGATCCAAGCCTTTGACTCTATAGAATTTAAATTAAGAAGGGCTAAGAGCAACTCCAGTGGAGCCCTTGGAACTGAGGCCTCCAAAAACTCATTTGCAGGCCTATCTCTAAAAAATAGAGGCCCAAAGTAAACATTCAACTCCAGTGGACGTATGAACTCGGGCCTCTATTTCTCCGTGGGCCCACCTGTCAGCCAAATGGATGGGAAATATCTAGTGGGATCAATGGTTGGAGGGGGAAATAGAGGCCCTCTAGAAATGGAGGCTTGGTGGGAAGATTTAGAGACCTATGCAAAATGCAGGTCCATTTGAAGGCCCTGCTGGAGTTATATTTTTGCTCCAAGCCTCTAAATTTTGGAGTAGAGGCTCGTATAGAGGCCCCTGCTGGAGTTGCTCTAAGCCAGGCATTCCATATTGTACATGAACGATGACACGCCACATCATATATATTGCTTCACAAAATATATATTTCTTTGTACCCGTAGACATTGACTTTGAGTCAAACTGTCAAAGTACGCGCGCAAAATGCAACTGGCGCTTTCAGTGACGACTCTAGAAAATCAAACAAGGCACCATCAACTCGATCGCTAGTGCTAAAAAGTAATACACTACTTCCACCTAAATTTATACGTACTTAATCGGCTGGGGGATTTGATAGATCTTGCGTTACACTCTCATCCCATATATTCCTAAATGCAAGCATATATGACGTTTTTTTACATCGGCACTATCTTTAATATATACTGATGATTCTTCGTATATATGGAAGCCATAATAAAAACGGTCAAATTATCCAAAATTTCTTCAGAAAATATGTAGTATACATGAAAGTACTATTTTTTCCACAGTAAATAAGCAAATCTATTTATAATTATGCCCATATTACGATCAAAAAATTTAAAAGAATCTTAAATCAATCATCAAAGTTAGCCAACATTTATTTAATTAGCTGGCAGTAGTATACACGCATGTCCCATGCATCATGGTCCAACACGTTAGCTGCTACTAGTACATTTGATTGATCCAGTTCTTACCCAAGTAGTGTCCGTGTGAAAATGGTTTGGTACAACTTGACACTTTAGGCCGGGGTCAATTGCTTTTGCGGCTTAGCTTGACCGTGTCAGAGAGAGTACGTACGCACTGGGGGATGGGGGTTGACTTTCATTGACTAGTACTAGTGGCTACCAATCTGCCATCGTCAAGAGAAAGGCCTCCCTCATCATCAAAATCCTTTTGGCCGGACTTCATGCATTCTACACCATTCTTTTCCTTTCTCATTAATTACTTTTCCAAATTTTATTGAATGAGCATGCATGCTTCAATTTTTTTTCAACTGATTTATATTTATGCTGTAAAGCTTGTATGTTTTTGACTAATTGTGGTCACAGATAGATGATCGTACCTTTCGAGGGTCAAGTTACTAGATAACAGACATTTATTTGGCCTCCTTTTGATTTCGCCATTTTTTCGCCTATGTGACTTTTAGAAACACATAGTACAAATTTTCAAACATCCTAAAATCTTACGAAATTTCTATGGAACGGCTAATCCACACTAAAGACAGCTGGGAGTATGTAATTAATATGATTCTTACACATGCCGGCCCCTTAATCACCCTACTAAAAGTTTTTAACCGCTCGCTAAGCTGAGATGATACGGCATGCAGGCATTCTATCTTGCTTTCATATAAAAAATAAAAGTAAAAACTAGAAAGCATCGAGACTTGTGCTGGACCTGGACGGAACCATAGAAGAAAAATTTCGAATGCTCTAAATTGATCGTTGAAAAGAGACAAGAAGAGAAATGTCAATCTGCTTTGGTTCTTTGTTGATGAGTGGGATGGGATATGGAACCCGCTTTTGGACTTAGCTTGAAGTATGACTCTTGTTCGTCTGTGCTGTACCAGTCAGCATATATAGTGATCGAAGCATTGCCAGCATTTTCTCTACATCTTAATTTTGATCCTTTCAGCGCTGCTGCTGTCTCGCCCCTTTTTCTTAAGACTTGCTAGCATTTCTCGGTGCTATAATAATCCGAATTCAAACGTACGTGCCTAGCAGCAGGTCACCTGAATTGGTGTACTCCGGATTATTGGTGACGGTTGCATGTTGTTGAGGGCGGCCCGGCTAAACATATGTTGCTGAACCTAAAACTCAACAAGCCCAGATGACAGTCAAACAAGGAGAGTACCGAGTACGCACGGTATGCCTCTTCTCAGTCTCAGAGCATTGTCAGTGACAGTAGTATTATTGCCTTCATGCTTCCGTGCTTGATCGTGAACAAATTGTTAGCAAGAAACCATTAATCCCTTCAACGCAAAATGCAATCGTAACGCGGCCCAACCCAAGCTAGGCAAACTCTCCAGCCCAACATAGATAATGGGCCCTACTAAGCCTGCTGCTTCCTACTAGAGTAGATGGACCCCACATCGCCTTCCTCTCCTCCTCCACCGAAACAACTCGCCGGAGAAGAAGAAACCCGCGAAGCATCTCCTCCTGCTCCCCACCGTCCACCCATGCCGTGCTCGCTCCACCCCCCGACCCCCCACCCGCGGGCATGATCGCCGACGATGGAGGATCCGGGCCCGTCGTCCGCCGCCCCTGACCCTCCCCTGCCCCCGCCCCCGCCGGAGGAGGGGGACGGCTGGGTGCTCCTGCCGCCTAGCGAGGTCGAGGGCGTCGACGCGCCCAAGGTCATCCACTGGGAGGACCTGCAGCAGGAGCTCGCACGCCTCTGGAGCCTCTCCGCCGCGTTCCAATCCGTCAGGGACCGCAAGGCGAACCTCGCCGCGCGCCTCGAGTCCGCACTGGAGGTAACCACTAAGTTTGGGAGTCAATTCGGGTGCCACTCCTTGCTCTCGATCCCTAGTGGAGCGGTCGGATCCTGTGCGCTCTGCCATTTGATTCTGCACGGGTACTCGGATCTGGGGTGCTTTCCTTTTCAACCCTGAATGACTCCTTGCAAAAATTGGATTCGTATCCGTACCTTTGACTGTGCACGGAATGACAAAACGAGGGAAACCCACATTCCCCTGTCCTCGACGACTCATGTCCGGGAACTAATACAACAGCATTCATGGAGTCGGGGTCATTCTCTGTGTTTGATTTTGTTACCAAGAATATTACCGATTTGTAACAGTAGTGTGTATGTGGGCAGGCTAGACGGGCGTTTCTCCAGCAGGATAATGAGTTGGCTGAAATGAGGCAGAGCCTGCAGTGGCATACTGATCGTCTGGGCGATTTGAAGATGCACACGAAGAAATTGTCAGAAGATGTTGAGGATCAAAGGGCACAGCTTTGCATAAGCATCAGAACATTGTCTGTGGCAAGCAAAACTGTTGGCACGGCACGCAGTAATCTGGAGGTATTTAGTCTTCACAGTTTGTTTCCCTTTGGACTTTGAAGCTAGAATACTGTCAGCACTCACCAGCAAAACCAAAACGCTATAGAAATACGCAGGGTACTGTAGTGAGTAGCTTCCTTGATAAACTTCCAAAAGGCGATTATGCAAGAAATCATTATTTAGTTGCTTGGTGCTTTGGGCTTCATAAAATGTTGATTTTAGCCTTCTAGGACAGAATGATTTTCCCTATTTCAAACTCTTGATACAATGGAGCTCCTATATTCCACTAATCTTAACAGAATGTTTTAATTTTCTTGTTGTAGGAAGCTAATAAATTGCTGTCAGGGGAAAATGGTCATGGCAGCCTTAAAAATATTCAACAGAAGTTACGGATGAGACAGCAATATATGGTTACACAAGTTGCTCAGATATATCCTGTGAGGCCTTTGGATGAACAAGCTGCGGATCGCAAGCCTGGATTTTCCACCAGCACCATCAGAAAAAGTATGTCTTTTTCTGCATTGCATCTTTTGTGGGTTTTCCGTTCTGTGTTTGTGCTATAAAATTCTGTGGATAATTTTTTCCAAAATAAATTTATTGTACTAGTAGTGTTCTGTGGCAGTCCTTATAATTCAACAATATAGGGGAGGCCCAGATGACAGCCAAATGATAACTGAATTACGGGAATATATTAGCACATGATTTACAGTTGCGATTAAAGGTCATGAAGTGTTTACTGTAGAAAGTATGATCATGCATGAAGCGTAACTTTCTGAATTAATTCTCTATCCTTAGATTCTTTATTCTGAAATGGTTCTTTTGCCAAAAACTTAAATGCTACAGAAATATTTTCAGGCAATGCTGAATCAATTTTGCCAAATGGCTCTGAAAAAAGACCTCTGGCCATATTAGGTCTACAGTTATCAAAGCCTACTGCAAAAACAACCGGCTACTTCAGTGACAAGACTGATTTTCAGAAATCTTCTACTGTTCTGGGATATGCTGCACATGTATGTACAATCTAGTTTGATGTCTTTGATTAATTATTATCAATTGAAATTTGATTCACAATTCATATGGTATTGCTAGTTTCTTTGCTAGAGCATTTTGAAATATTATCAGTTAATGGTTTTATTCTGTTCTAGAATGAAGAGATATTCAGATTGTGTGGACATGTAACTGAACATTGTTCAGCATGTACTATTTTACTGAGCTAGACCTGACTGTTTTTTTTTTTGGTTATGAATCATAGGCAGTCTCCCTCATTGCATCATATCTCAATGTTCCTCTTCGATATTCTTTGCGCTTTGGATGTTCACAGTCCTATGTTCTTGATCATTCGCCTTCAGTTGAGCCGTCATCTGTGACCTCAGTTATGAGTTCTGTCCGTCCAAGCTCAAGCATGAGGACAACAGAATTCCCTCTGTTTTTCGATGGCCAAGAAACAACAAGATCAGCATATGCAATATTCTTGTTGAACAAGGTTGGTCTCCTTGCTATTGGGGTATTTATTTAATGCAATTTGCACGGTTAACATCAATGGCTCTTACCTTTCAGCACTGTTGGTGACAATAGAATCAGGATGATGTAAAGAAGAGTATACATGTTTTATCTTCTTGCCTTGTTTCCTAAATCTGGAGATTTGTTCCCATGTAAATAGAAAGTAGAAACTATTTGAGTGCAATCGAAGATAGTTGGAAAGAAAGGCTTGCCTATGTCTAAATCTTGATTCAGCTTCAGAATATAATTGTGTTTGGTAGCTCAGTTTTAAGATAAGATATAAATTTTAAATGAATTTGACAGAACATTGTGGGTATTAATAGCTAGTGATGTTAGCATGCTTATGAACTTTTATGAAATTGTGAAGAACAAAATAATCCAACAAAAAATATAGTGACGTGTGATTCCTGAAATTGCGACCAACAAACTGGGTGTCCTTTTCCTAGTGTTGCTCTATATTTTGAAGCCAAAATTTTCATATGATATCATAACCACCTGGAATCTATGGTTATTGCGTTCCGACATGTATACTTGGCATTGCTTTCATTTTAGGCATTAATAACCTCCAACATGCTTCCTGGCAGGATATTGAACAACTAATGACTCCTTGCAAAAATTGGATTCGTATCCGTACCTTTGACTGTGCACGGAATGACAAAACGAGGGAAACCCACATTCCCCTGTCCTCGACGACTCATGTCCGGGAACTAATACAACAGCATTCATGGAGTCGGGGTCATTCTCTGTGTTTGATTTTGTTACCAAGAATATTACCGATTTGTAACAGTAGTGTGTATGTGGGCAGGCTAGACGGGCGTTTCTCCAGCAGGATAATGAGTTGGCTGAAATGAGGCAGAGCCTGCAGTGGCATACTGATCGTCTGGGTGATTTGAAGATGCACACAAAGAAGGTGTGGTTATTGACGCAGCAAGCGTATGCCCCATAAGAAGAGGTGAGCACATGCTGCAACTGTCATTATCATCGTACCGTCTGGGATACAGGTTAAGAAAATGATTGATCACTGTACATGTAGTTACATAAATCAACATGCTGGTGTCACTGATTTGACGTTTTAAGCTTGGTTGACAGCGGAGTCCAAGAGTGGCGCATTTGACTGACTCTGCTTTGTTGCTCAAAGCGGTGGTCCGACGGATCTGATTGCCAATCGAGCACTGCAACTGCCTTCGCTTTGGAGATAACGGTATGGTCGTAACTCGTTTATAACCTCCTAACTACAAAAGCCCTCGAGACGTCACTATTTTTTTTCCCGTAAGTAGGGCATAAGATAAAGGATTACAAAAGCTCTTGGGCTCCTCTAAATGGGACCAAAGTCGACCAGGACACCTTCACCAGTATAGTGGCAAAATCAAGTTTGACCTCCTGCATGTCATATCCATGCGCTTTAGCTATGAATGCATAGGCATAGCATCGAGGAGCATGATCAGAGCCACCTCTCTGGTTAACTGTCAAGTAAACAATTAGTGCAGTATCCCTCATGTTGACACCAAAATTTGGACAGCCGAGAAATACCATTAGCAAGAAGATATCCTAAGCAAAACAAGACGTCTGATGATTGCCAAGAAGATCGAGTAGAAAAGGTATATCTGGATATATGGTCATCATGCTTATGAGATCGACAATTTGGGATCAGCTACAAGGACGTTCATGCACAAATGGCCGATTAGCATATATAGCCTTGTGGAAGCAAATATTGTTTAATCATTTTGGGGGACATGCCGACTGAGAGTTCTTCTTGTGAATGATCAAGAATAATATAGAAGACAAGGGAGGCTAGAAGCTCTTCATGTGGATCGGCTGGCATTGTTGATTAAACAAGATTATTTGAATACATGTAGAAGAAGCTTATTAATCTCCAAGAGCCATCATGTGAAGCAAGGAAGCCAGCAAGAGAGAATAAGAGAATCAACTGTTCGAGAAGAATTAGCTCTTGACTAGTGGGCATAACAATCGACTATTTTGGCTTCTGTACAATTATCTAATAGCCGATGAGCCAGGTGACACTGCCTTGGACGTCAGGACCGGAGGAGCAGCACGTCAGATCGACCAGCCAGTAGAAAGCAGCAACGAGAGAAAGGATGAATATCAGAAAGAAATTCGTATGAAAAGAATTACTGATATCAAGTTACATTTAGTCCAAGCCTCGCTTTGCAACGACCGATTTCAAGATAATAAAAGAAGTTATCAACATCTTCATCGGTCCATAATGAAAGGGCGTACATGCCGATCTGGGGACACGATGACAAAAGACTCTTGAGTTGAACATGCTCGGCGTTTCATGCTCCTGTATCAGCCATGCCTCGGGGGGCCTGGACTCGCCACAGACGCATGTTGGGCAACATCAAGTGATTCATCATGAAGAAGGGCACGATGATTGACTTCCATTGGTTCCTTCATCTTCAACGCTGGTAAAATTGTGGAAATATGGTGAGAACATGCTATTGTTGCTAGTGGATTTCTCGGCTTTGTGAAGAAAACCAGATTAAAATAGTTCGAAGCATGAAATTCATACTCCGAACTAGGGGGGCCTGTGTTGACACCAAAATTTGGACAGCCGAGAAATATAATTGGTAAGGAGATATTCTGATAAAAGCAAGACGTCTGATGATTGCCAAGAAGATCGAGTAGAAAAAAGGTATATCTGGATATATGGTCATCAGGCTTATGAGGTCGACAATTGGTAATCGGCTATCAAGGAGGCCCATTGCATGTGTATGTTCGATCAGCATGCCTACGTGGCTTTAAGGAAGGAAGCTGGACAAGGAAGGAAAGAGATACATACACATACATGCGACATCAGGATTCCATGTTGATTATGAGGAACGCTCGTACGACCATCAGATACATACGTATATGCCTTGGATGAGATACAAGGATCGGAAATTAGTCGATGGAACAAGAACAACAGCAATATATAGAGATCGGCTTGGGGTTGTGTCAGTTCAGTTTCTAATGGGGCATCAAGTGAATGAGGCCATCTGCTTGACAGATGGAACACGACTGATTCGGTTGGAGGCATGGAGCAATAATTGGCCGTCAGCAGACATGGGCGTTCTGAACAGCCGACAGAGCCATAATCGGCTAAATCTTGCTAATGGCGATGCACATGGAAAGTTGTCAGAACTCAATATCTGGTGGGATCAGCTTCATGGCCGGAATATTCTATTGATCAGAATTGTCGCCAGAATGTTGGAGCAAGTAAAATCGACCTCAAAGATACTAGCCCATGACCGGCCATATAGGAACCAAGGAGTCATCATAAGAAAAGTTCAGAAGGCTGATGACATAATATTGAACTCTGAATGTATTTTGACACCAAGTACAAGTGCTAGAAACGGAAATTTTTACATGGAGGTGGTCAGAAAAGAAGCCAGCTGGACATCAAAGATCAAATTGGTTTACAAAAGGATCGGCTGTGAATCTTGACTCGTTGAAGCTCGAGATCCATCGTGAGAGGCTGCATCAGAGGTGGAGAACTTTGGCAGCACATGTACTTTGACCACAATCGGCTATGTATAAAGCTGATGCAACCACGACTAACTGAAATTGCTGAGACAAGAGGGCTGAAGTTTAGGGTGCGCAACAGAGGTGAATGAAATCCGAAAGTCAGGCGCAGCTCATGGGTCATGACAAAGGAGTTAAAACCGACAAGGGTGATGACCGACCTCACCTCCTAAAAGGAATCGGCTGTGAAGCTAGTAGATGTCCTTTGGTTTGGCGTTTTTTGAGGGTGTTTACCCCG